>RJWH01001078.1:184916-284066 GCA_004363575.1 Solenodon paradoxus
AAAAAAAAAAAAAAAAAAAGTAATATTAAAAAAAAATTATAACACAAGCGCTCTTTGATACCATATTCTACATACAACTATAGAGAATTTAATTATACTGACGGGGTAAGATGCCCCAGACACGCTGGGAAGTAAAAAAATGTAAGTTGCAGAAAAGTATGTAAAATAAGATGCCATTTTTATAAAAACAAACACAAACATGTTAAAATGCTTCTGCACACACAAAGAAAAGTCCGGAGACGTGTTTATTTAATATTGACAGTGTGCACGGGCTTTGTTCCTAGTGCTTTATTAACCTGGGTAACACTAAACACTCCAAGAACAGAAGGCAGTTGCCATCTCGGCTGCGTTACTGCCTGACGCCACGTGCCCTGACTTTACAGATAAGCACTGCTTTCTGCAGTGGAAACTAAGGCACAGTTGCAGCCTGGCTTCTTACTAGTGGCCACAGAACCTTCGGAGCACGAACTGGAGGTGAGGCCTAGCTCGGCCAGAGACGTGCTAAGTGGTAACTCCCAGAAAAAATGGTAGCAGACACTGAGTGTGCTACCCAAGTGCTATGAACTGAATTGTGTTCCATCAAAATTCGCATGCTGAGCTCTCATCTGTAAGACTGAGGCCTTTCATTCCTTCTCGTTCCCGCCACAAGGACACGGGAGGGTCCCAATGCACCTTCATCGTAACAAGACGAGGCTGGCACCTCACCTCCAGAACTGCCTCCAGAACTCTGGGAATGCATTTCTGTTTACCCCAGTTTATGGAATCTAGTTATTCAGCCTGAGCAAAGCAAGACACCAATGCCCATCTGTGCCCACTTCCGTCCGCACACAGCACCTGCCCAAAGAGGTTGGAAAGGCTAGTCCCCATGTCTCCATTTTCTTAAAAGCTGAAAGGTCTATTTGCAAACAAGATCTGGCCTGGCAGGTCGGCACCTCCCTGAGTTTCCGAGAAGGGGAAGCACCAGACCCACCCCCCTACAATCCTGAGTCACACTCATTAGCCACCTCAGTACCTGCGTATTTTATGTAGCAACACTTAAGTCGCTTCATGTAGGAAAGAAAGGCTTTATTACTTTAATGAGTAGTATAATCTATAAAATACTTTTCAAGTGGGTGGGATTACAGAACTCTAATAGCAAAGGCAAACCCTGATCAATAAAACACTTTTAAAACATGAAGTGATTTCTCTTGAATCTACTATGCCTTACATGTTTTTTAATTGAGGTATAACACAGAAAATTATCTTAGTTTCAGATATGCAACATAATGATTTGATAGCTGTATACACTGCAAAAGGATCACAATAAGGTATCATAAAAAGGTACAAAAATTGTCTTGTGATGAGAACTTTTGAGATTTATTCTCTCAGCAACTTTTAAATAAGCAATACGATGTTACTGACTAGTCACCATGCTGCACTGTACAGCTCCGTGACTTATTTATTTCATAACTTGGAAGTTTATTGCACTTTAATTTGCCATCTATTTAAGTAGCTATTTATTGATCACTTTAAAGTACTTTTCATTTCCCTGGCTCCACACAGTCAAAAATCTTTGTCCACGTATCTTACGGCATGTTACTTCCTCACTGTTTCAAATCAAGTGCGTTATTTCCTGCCTTGTTTACTTTGGCAGCGACATTGCTTTCTGAGGCTGAAGGATAAATCAGATAATCTGTAATGAAAGGTTGTTAGAGGACATTAAATTCAGCACTGGTAGTGGAAGGGACCCCAAATATGTTTACTTTGTCATGCCTGGAGCTTATGAATCTGAGACCTTCTATGGCAAAAGGGAGTGTGTGGATGTGATTAGAGTAAAATCTCACAATGAGATTATTCCAGATTTTTCAGGGAGGCCTAATGAAATCACAAGGGTCTGTGGACAAGGGAGGGAAGAGGGTCAGAGATCTGAAGACACTAAGCTGCTGGCTTTCAATATGGAGGAAGGGGCCACAAACGAAGGAATGTAGGCAAACTCTAGAAGCTGAAAAAGGCAATTTTCTTAGAGTCTTCAAAATGTAGCTCTGCTGACCCACTTTTGACAGCTGACTTTCAGAACTGTATGCCAAATCTGTGGTTTTAAGCCATTAAATTAGTGCTAAGTTGTTATAGTGGCAATAGCAGCCTAGGACAAGCACTAAAAGCTCACTCATTCAACAAATATTTAGCCCATTCCATAGGCCACGTACTTCAGTAAAAAAACAAGACATGGGTCTCTGCCCAGAGGAGCTTACTATTATTATTTGAAAGAAAAGGTACATGCAGGGATGAAGGCAAGTAAGCAGGCAGGGAAAGGATGGAGCACTTGATTTTTTTAATTTAGTTGCTCACATTGGTTGTTCCCACCAGTCTCGGACAGGAACTGAATGCCCGGGGTGTACGTGGATGGCGCTCCTTTGGAGGAGACAGACAACCACTACTCTGCCAGGATGCTCAAAAGAGTTTAGTATTTAAAAAAAATCTATTTTTCAGACTGATATTTCTGTTAAAGAGAAAAGCCACAGATTGCAGAATCCTCTAGGTGACTTTTGTTAAGAACAAAAGAGGACCCTTTAACTCCACAGCTGAGTCATCTAATTTTATTTTTTCCTTTAAAGGAATGGCGCTGGGAGGAACGAAGGTGAGTAGTAGGCAGGCAAGCAAGGAGGCAGGCATGCAAGCAAGCAGAGAGGAGGAGGAAGAAGAAGCATTTATTTAGTTGTTTGATCTGGTTGCTGCCCTGGCCCCAACACATGAACCGGGGTCCTTGAGATGTACATGGACTGTGCTCAGCCAGAGGTGGCAGACCCAACTATTACTCCACCAGGTCACGTCAAGTCACCTACTTTCTAAGCAAGACCACAAGACCAACCTGGCCCCAGTCAGCAGAATGCAAGGAGCCTAAGCCAAGAGGGCAGCGTGAGATTCAGCACTCAGCCATCCTTTCAGCACCACTGGACCTGATGTTCCAGGGCAAACAACTGTTTAAGAACAGGCAGTTCCTCTGAAATCAGGGTTGTAAGTAGCCCACGAGTCCTCCTGGGAACTGCAGTCCTACCTGGTCCTGCAACCTGACGCTGGACTGCCCGGATGCTAACTGCCCATCAGTCTGCCCGCATCTCTTGACACTGCCCTCTTAACAAACCCCACTACCTGCCAGGGGGTTTAGGACCTGTACTCAGGAACCACAGACAGTTCCATATATCCATCTATCTATCTCTATCTATCTGTCTATACACATACATATGTGTGTGTGTGCGCACGCTTGTTTTTTGGTTTTGGGGTTTTTTTTTTTTTGTTTTTTCTTTTAAGGAAAGGCACAGGCAGGAATGAAGATGAGTCAATAGAAGGCAGGAAGAGAGAGGAGGAAGCCGTTTGTTTTTATTTCATTGTTCACACTGGTTGTGTTCCCCAGACCCAGGACTTGGACCCAGGGGTATGTGGCTTGCTCCTTTGGAGGCGACTGACCTAACCACTGCTCCACCAGGGCGCACCTGTTCCATATATGTAATTGGAGGTCCTAAAGCCCTTGTAAATACATTGCTCCAGATTTTGTCTTTGACCCTGGTTCCTGATCCAGAGTTCCTAAATCCCTTGGCATTTCCAAGAGTGTCTTTTGTTGTCATGAGGTAACTCTTAGTGGGCTCTTGGAGGGAGGCCAGTCACCAGAAAGACCAAGCCATGATGACACATTCAACCCTCCCCGTCATCCTCCAGCGGGAAGAGGGCTGGGAGTGGGGTTAACAGTCAACCCTGCCTGTGTGACGAGGCCTCCACAGACGCCCCCACAGCACAGAGTTCAGAGAGCTTCCCTGCTGGTGAGCACAGCTACGTGCTAGCTGGGTGACACGACTCCACAGGGACAGAAGTCCCTGTGCTTGGGGAGCCTTCTGGACCTCACCCTACTTATCTCTTCTTCTCTGGTTATTTGCATTGTTCAATGGCCTTTACAACACACCGATGAGCTAGCAGGTAGTTTTCCTGAGTTCAGTGAGCTGCCCTAGCAAATTATCTGGACCCCAGGAGGGTGGGAACCGCCTTATATGGCAGTTCATCAGCAGCACAGATACTAACCTGGTTTTTTATTGATATGGGGGCTGGGGTCAGTCTCGTGGGACTGAGCCCTTAACCTCTGGCACCCAATGCCAACTGCAGGCAGTGTCGGAACTGAACTGCAGGACATCCGGCTGGTGTCACAACTGCCTGATGCCGGGAAAACCCTCACCTCTGGTGTCATATTGTGTGTGTGGCAGTGTGAGAGCAAAGGTGATCCCTCCACGCCTCCCTAACAATGGTGGCTGGCCCGCAGGAGTGTGGGCGGTCACCTCTCTGATACCACTGTTTGACCACCCACCTATCCCTGGTGTGAGGATGCCCCCTGCCCTGCCTCTCCCCAGGGGATGCTTGGTCCTACCTAGCTAGATCCTGACTCTCCTGATTTGACCTTTCATCTAGTGTCCACAGAAAGCCAGGAAGTCAGTCAGTGCTAATGGGAACGAGGTTTCCTGTTGGGGGTGAGGAACATGTTCCAAAGTTGCAAACTCTGCAAATAACACTGACTCAAAATCACTTCATTATACACTTGAGTCAAATCATCTCTCCTCTGCCCCAGACCCTCCAATGTGGCTCTCTGGGGTCTGACCATCCTTGTCCCCTTGCCCCTACTGCCCTGATATTTACGTTTTAGGGGTTTTTAATGTTTTAAAGAGGAAGAAAGGCAGACAAGAATGAAGAAAGGCAGGCAGGCAAGCAGGCAGGCAGGAAAGAGGAAGCAGTTTATTATTTTTTTTTTTATTATTATTTATTTTTTTTTTTTTTTGCGGGCAAAAATGAAGGCGAGTAGAGGCAGGCAGGAAGAAACAAGAGGAAGAGGCATTTTTTAAGGTTTTATAGTTGACATTTTGGTTGTTCCCACGGAACACAAACCCAGGACCTTGGGCTGGATGTGGACTGTGGCCACCTGCTGCTCTACCAGGGCACATAGAAACATTTTTCTTTCTTTCTTTATTTTGGCTGTCCCCCTGGGGCCCTGGGCGTAGATACAGAGCCTTGGTCTTTTCACACGGACTATGCCCCAACTGCCAACTTAATGCCTGAGTCACCAGGGTGTGTGCCTTTCTGTTTTCAGAGAGGAAGAGAGAGGAAGAAGTAGTAGCTACATTTTTATAGATTTTGGGTTCTTCCAGCCCCAGGTCACAAACCCAGATCTGGATTTTATATAGTTCGCACCCCAGCAGTCTCTTGCCGCCTCAGCCACCTGAGACACAAGGGTGCACTATCCTTTGTCTTAAGATAGTTCCTGTTCCAGGGCCTTAACCAGCTGCCCCTTATCCAGAGGCTCTTTTCCCCCAAATGTGTGACTCAGTCCTCACAGCCTTCAGGTTTCTGGTGCCTCCTCCTAAAAGGCTTCATCATGACCTCAGATAAACTCACATTCCCCCCGACACACAAAACCCACTGCATACTTCCCTCACTCATGCTACACTCAACCGCGAGCTGCTCCTCTATTTTTTATTTTATTCCCCCCTCCATCATAATTAAATCTCCTTTGTTTGCGAATTCATCTTGCTGCCTAGAAAACAAGAGGCATGCCATAGACGTGGAGCAAATGTTTGTTGTGCGTGTGAATAAACGAGCGACCCAGCGTGACCCATTCTGGACTCGAGCACCAGGAGAACCAACATGTCTGTGAGTTTTACTTTCACTATCACAAGATCCACTTTGATGCTAATTTTAATGAGGTTCACACCTTTAGAGAGTTAATGTCCTTCCTGATACAAAGGCCTGCTTTTCTTGACATTCAGATTTGTGAAAAGTGACAACAAGAAATTTGAACTTGGAATAAAGAGGGTTAGGCAGAAATCTAAGTGGCTAAATTGCAAATGCCGGCTTAAAAAAATCAATGCAAAGCTTCCTGATAGTGTAAACCACAGAATATTTCAGAGCAATGATTTTGCCATTCTGTGATGGCATAATGAACAAGCAACCTTTTCTGTAGGGACAAAAATGAAAACTGTTCCCGATTCAGGACAAGGAGTGAGATTCACTGTGAGGGGGTTTGGTAGCTCAAAAGGGATTGGCCTGATGTATTTATTACATCTGTTATTTGTTTTAAAGATGAGATACAGCAGCGAGGTTGTGTTTACCTGTCACAGTTACATTCTGTTCAGTTTGAGGTCAAAGGCTAGATCTCACATGTTTATCTCCCCAGACTGAGTGTATGCTTACTGAATAAATTATCCCAGTTACAGACCCAGAGACATACACAAAAACTCAAGTACATATTACAGCTTAATATTTTCCGACCAATTTCTGAAAGTGAAACAATTCTAGTAGCTAGATTCTCTGAGATATTAAAACTATCATTCCAAACCCACTTATCTCAATTTTTTCTTTTTAAAGGAAAGAGGCAGGCAGAAATGAATGCATGCAGGGAGGCAGGCAGGAAGAGAGAGGAGGAAAATGTATTTGTTTATTTTTATTTAGCTGTTCCAACTTGGTTGCGCCCCCTGGCCCAGGTCACGGGCCAGGTCCTTGGGATGTATGTGAACTATGATCACCAGGAACTGCGGACTTAGCGGTTTGGCCAGCAGGGCATGTCCTCGATCTTTTCTTAAAGACCGCAAAAGTTGGCCAGATAGAACAGAATATTCCTAGTTTAAAATATCACCTGACATGACTTATTAATTACTAAAGGACGAAAGCATCCTTACAGTGTGAGGTCTGAAAAACACCATCTTCACCAGATGACTAAACTGAGGATTCCCAATGAAGGTATATATTGATGTTAAATGTCTCTGGAGGTGACACACTAAGGGAGAACCCCCATCTATGGAGATTGTATTCCACCAGAAATGTCTAACCTGTTTCTAGTCATGAAGAAGCAATCAGATTAAGGGATAGTCCATGAAACAAGTTTCTTGGACACTTCAAAAACGTCAGTCTCAAGAACCAGAAACAAAAATGAAGGAACTATTCTGGATTCAACAAGACTAAAGAGACCAGACAACGATGCAATATGTAATCCTTGGCTACATCCTGAAAAAAAGGATTTTTTTTAAATCAAAAAGCTATAAATGACATTATTCAGCCAATTTGTAAAATTTAAACCTTGTAATAATAGTCTATTGATGTTAAATTTATTCGTAGTCAAAACATTTTTGGCTATAACAGAAAATGTCCTTACTTTTAAAAATACATGCCTCGGGGCACCCTGGTGGCCTAGTGTTTTTGTTCACTGGACAGAGTTCGACACATCCCCAGGTGCCCAGTTCGAGATCTAGAGCGCAAGGGAAGTAGCCAAGATGAACTAAATAAAAGCAAAGTGCATCTTCCTCCTCTTTTTTCCCACCAGCCTGGTGCAACTTCATTCCTGTCTGTACCTTCCCTTTAAAAAATAAAAATAAAAAAGCTGAAGTTTTAGGCATCAAACGCTATCACTTCTATAAATTCTTCTCCAACAGTTCTGCAGAAAGTAATTTTTTCGTCTTTTTAAGGAAAGGCAGAGGCAAGAATGAAGGTGAACAGGCAGGCAGAAAGAGTGGAGGAAGAAGCTTATTTATTTATTTTAAACAGGAAGGAAGGAAGAGAGAAGAGGAGGAAGAGCTTTATTTTTTTTCATTTAGTTGTTCACATTGGCTGTTCCCCCAGCCCTGGGTCTTGAAGGCTGGACCTTGGCATGTATGTGGGATTGCTCCGAGGCGTACTAACTAGAACACTAGGCCACCAGGGCGCAACCTAATTATTTTTATTTAGCTGGAGAAAACAACAAGTGGGACTTGGATCCAGGGGTATGTGGCTTGGACTCCTTTGAAGACAAATGACCTAAGCACTACTCCACCAAGGCCCACCAGAAAGTAAAAAAGTTATGTGTACGTATGCTTATTTCTTTTACACACAAATTAATATTGTTGTATATACCTAAGCGTGTATATATATATACTTTATATATATTTTATATATTTTATAAGGAAAAAAGAAATATGAATAACAAAAGGGTGTACGAGCAATGTCCTACACTATTATTCCAATTTTTCTGTAGTTTCGAAAAACTTCAAAATAGTTTGGGGTGGATTAGCAAACAAACAGAAACCGATGAACCTGCTCCAGAAGTGCCTCCAGACGACATACCGTCTCATATTTTGGGACAGCGTCTCAAGAACACCTGTGTTTCTGCTAGTCCGTCAGACGGAGTGGCTTCTGAAGCAACATGAGCTTTCACATGACCGTTCTGGAGATGGCTTCCAGTAAACATCTGCATCTGTCCTAACATCCTTAATTATTCGCTGAGCTAGCTCACCAGTCACTAGTTCCCGGTCTGGGCAAACACTGGGTAGGTAACACGGCAAGTCCCGGGTGTCCACTGCATGGCTGCCCAGCGAGGGCAGGGAAATCACAGGTGCCTGGTTTATGACCGCAGCCAGTAATCCAACCCTCCTCCTCGGGCAGGTCTCAGCCTCTCACTGTTTACGAAGTCAAGCCAGCAGGTCAGCGTGGCGGGAGAGCCTAACACCACCTTAGAGGGAGCCTGTTCCCTCTTCTTGGCCTTTTTAAAAAAAAGCCCCCTTCTCCAAATAACTGTGCCCTCTTCTTCAAGCCTAATGTGCCTTCGCAGTAAATCCCCCTCCTTCCAACTTCTGGAGCCAGGAGAGCTTCCCAGCCTGCACGGAAATGTGGAAAAACCCCTGACATCAGGCGCAGCCCAGGCTCGGGCGGGGGACGTTAGACTTGGGAAGATCTCACACCGCAACAGGTCTCAGTCATTCCTAGACAGAACACCTAAGCGGTGGGGTGGGCGCCTCGGACCCCTCGGGCGCCGCGGGGCCGGCCCGCACCCCGGCAACGAAGGCAGAAGAGATCGCACCGGCCGGCTGGACCTCCCCGCGTCCGACCCGGGAGCTGAGCGCAACCACCGCCCCAGGCCGGGAGAGAGACCGCCTCCCCGAGGTCGAGTCTGAACACCGGGCGTCAGAGACTCCGGGGACCGAGAGCAGCTCGGGAGGTGGCCGAGCACCCCGCAGGGAGCGGTCCGGCCGCGAAGGGGCCCCGCCCTCCACCGCCCGCCGACGCTCCGGGACCGCGCGTCCAGGAAGCAGCAGCGCGCCCGCCGGGCAGTGCGCAGGCGCGGGGCGGGCGGGCCGGTACCTGGGAAGGCGCACAGCGAGGTGGTGTTGGGGCACAGGGTCCCGTTGCCCACCCGCGGCACGAGCTTCAGGCTGAGGATCTGCTGCAGGAGGCCGGCCGCCGCGCCGCTGCCGCCGCTGCCCTCATGCTCCATCCCGCCGCCATTCACAGCGGAGAGATGGGGAGAGCGCCCAAAGTGCTGCCGGGGTTCGTCCTCCCTCCCCGCCGCGCCTCCGCCGCCTCAGCTTCACCTTCGGCCTAACCCCGCTTCCTCCCACCTCAACGGCGCTGCCAAGTGATGGTTCCCCGCTCCAATCACAGGGAGCCGCCGATGGCAGGGGCGGGGCCAGAGTCGTTACCGCCCCTGACGTTGCGTCAGGCTCCCCGAGACCCTATCCCCAAGGGCTACGCCGCCTCCTGGGAAGTCTCGGCGCCAGTTGGGCGCGCGGTGCTCTGCCCTTCTCGGCAGCGCCCCCTGGGAGAAAGAGGCGGAATTGCCTCCGTCCCACTGGACCTGAGATGTAAATTGAAAACGCTTGTGGCCGGTGGGCCTAGTGTGATGTCATATATCTCATAAAGGGTGAATCTGAATAAGGCTTGTATTATTTTGTATATCAAAGTTCTCGCAATAAAAATAAAGTAAGCGCCCCCGCAGTGAGAAGGCTGGAGGACAAGGCAGCCGTACACCCAATATTTGGAGGCAAAATTATTGTTTTTTGAATTTATTAATGGAAAGGTACAGGCAGGAATGAAGGCGGACAGAGACAGGCAAGAAGAGAGGAAGAATCACTGAACTTTACTTAGACGTTCATGTCGGTTGTTCCAGCCTGTCCCGGTACACGAACCCTGAACCTTGGGATATATGTGGACTATGCTCAACCAGCTACTCTACCAGAGCACGTTGAAAAAAATCTTTTCTAAGATTAACTTTCTTTAAATTAAAAAGCACTGTGTCAAAAATACATAATAGTGTCCTTTTAATACAATAGCACTAGCGAGATTATTAGAGTTCCTTCTTGAAGCCTTTATTTTGAGAAACTCGCCTGTTCCCTGATGCTACAACTGGGATTTTGCTTCAATCAACTTTTCTAAAACTAAAATAGCGAGTATTAAAAAATCATGGAATATTTAACAAGCCTAAATTTGGGTGTATTTCCCAGTCTAGTAGAATGTATAAAAAGTGGAAGAAACCAACTATTTTGGGGTTATATAAAAATCGATCATGTATCACATTAGAAGAAGCATAATTTTGAATTTAGAAATTTACCCCCAGTCAACATAAGAATTGAGAAGTTTAAAAAAGACACTTAGTCTTGGGTCATTTGGGGGAATGTATGTTTCATGTGACTTTTAAAAATGTTTTTACTTTCTTTTTGGGCACACTGGTGGAGCAGCGATTGGGTCAGTCACCTTGAAAGGAGTGCAGGCCACTAACCTCTGGGTTCAAGTTCCAGGAAGGGGAAGCAACTAGTGTGAACAACTAAACAAAAATTTTTTAAAATGCTTCTTTTTTTCCCTTCCTGCCTATCTGCCTACTCGCCTTTATTCCTGCCTGAACCTTTCCTTAATTTTTTTATTTTTTACTTTTTATTTTAAAGGAAAGGTGAAATCAGGAACGAAGGCAAGGAGGTGGGCGAGAAGCACGAGGAGAAGAGGAAGAAACACTCCGTTTACTTTATTCAGTTGTTCATTTTGTTTGTCCCCGCCCCGCCCTGGATGGCGAACCTGTTCTTGGGATGTATGTGGATTGCGCTCAGCTGGAGGCAGCGGACTTGTCCGGTAGGCCACCAGGGGGCGCCACATGTGCCCTTTCTAAGGAAACTGAGTGTGTTTGCCAGTGAGATGAAAGATTAATAACCAAGAAAGAGAAAGATGTGCAATACAAGAAAGGGTGAATTCACCAGGAGTGGCCTTACAAAGAATAATGGAATTGATTTTAAGCTACAGACAAATGGTTAAGAGTCTCCAAATTTTAACAAGAAGGTTAACGAGAAGTTCCTCTTTCTCATCTCAGTGGGAACGAATACTGAAAGGCAATACAAACATGCAGGAAAATACGAAGCAAATATAAGGTCAACAAAAGATAGATTTTGTTGAAATCTACCTTTTTACCTCACTCGTTTCACTCTCAGTGAAATACAGAATAAAAATTTTGGAAGACAATATAGAACATCCTCATGATCTCAGGATAGTTAAGTGGCTCTTCAGCTAGATAGAAAAAGCAAAGACCATAAAGGAGAGAGTGGAGCATTTTAACTACTTTAAGAACTTGGGGTACCCTAGTGGCCTAGCGGTCTAGCACAGCCCGGGAGCAGTCCCACATGCATCCCAAGGTCCTGGGCCTCTTGAGTTTCAAGATTGAGGTGGCGGATGGGGGACAACCAATAAAAATAAAATGCTGCTTCCTCTTCTCTCTTCCTGCTGCCTGCCTGCGTACTCACCTTCATTCCTCAAAAAAGTTTATTGTTAAAAAAAAAGAAAGCAAAGAAGACTATATTCTAGAGCAGTTTTCATTGAGGGCAAAATTGAGAGGGAGGTGCAGCAGATTCTCATCCACTTCCTGCCCGCACACAGGCACAGCCTCCCACACGGTATCCATCACTCAACAGAATTGTATGTTTTTTGCCTAAGAATGAACCTTCAGAGACACTTCATTATCATCCAACTCCCATAATTTGCCTTAGAACCTTTGGTGTTGTACATTCCATGTGTTTGACCACATGCATAATGACAGGTATCCATCGCTGTAATAGCATGCAAGTATTTTTTGTTGTTGCCTTAAAAAGCCTCTATGTCCTGCCAAGTTCTCCCTCCTCTCTTTGCACCCTTGGGAACCACTGATCTTTGTACTGTCCCCATAGTTTTGCCTTTTCCAGAATGTCGTAGTTTGAATCATACAGTCTATATAGCATCTTCAGATTAACGTCTTTCACTTAGTTATGGGTATTTAAGTTTCCTTCATGTCTTTTCATGGCTTGAGAGCTCATTTCTTTTTAACACTGAATAAAATTCCATCAAGTAGGTAAAAATGAAAAGGGGTGATTTTATCTGTTGAGGTGATGGTGGGGCCAGGTGGGTGGCAGGAGAGAGTGATAAGGCCATTCTTTTTGTGTTTGATTTTTAAGACGGAAGGTAGGTGGGCAGCTGTCAGGAAAGAAGGGAGAGGAATGTCTATTTATTTAGTTCATGTTAGTTGTTCCCTCTGGCCCCGGGCTGTGAACGTGGGTCCTTGGGCTGTCTGTGGTTTGAACCCCAGGTGAAGGACTTTACTCCTGAGCCATCAAGAAGCGCCAACAAGGGCATTCTTGACACTGCTCCATAGAGTATAAATTGATACACCATTTGTTTTAAAGAAGCACTTTATTTTTATTTAGTTGTTCACATTGGTTGCTCTCCCTGAATGGGTCTTGAACCCAGGATCTTGGGATGTATGTGGGTCTGCTCCCAGGGTGTAACAGACTGGTAGGTCACCAGGGAGCGTCCTGGATACACCACTTTAGAGTAACATGGCAGTTTCACAATCATGAAAACATGAATGCTCCTTGATGCAGGCATTCTATTTCTAGGAAGATAAATAGAGACACAAAAGGGGTCATCTTCTGAAGGCTTCTCCCAGCCCGTAATCATGTATTCCCAGGAGTGAGTTTTGTCAAGGAAACTTGACTCCACGGGGACTAATAAGGAGTCAGGTTTCCTTGAACCAAGACCCAATCCCCTAGTTTCTCTGTCTGTTTCTCCATTTTCATTCCGTTCATCTTTCATTCATTCAAATCAAATGTTTCCTTTTCAAAGAGGCCTTCCCTAACTCCATGTTAATGGAGGTCATCTATCCATCTCGTTCTTCCTAGAACATAATCGATGTCTATGGGTGCGTGTTTATCTGTGGCATTATTTATTAGGGTCTGCACTCCCCACGTGAGGGCTGTGCATTGGAACCTTCAATATAATCAGCTGCCAGACAGCCTGAAGGCTCTGCCCCCTCACAGCCATGGTCCTCAGTGACAAGATTGCCAACATGAATTTCCCCGAGTGATGCATCATATGTGCCATCAACACCAGTGTATGTTTCCCCTGAGTCCCAGACTTGGTTGTATTGTCCCTAGTCAGCTTTTTTTTTTTAACCTTTATTGAGTTGTTCACACTGGTTGTTTCTACCTGAACCTGGGACTTGAATCCAGGGGTATGTGGTATGTGCTCTTTCGGAGGTGACTGACTTAATCACTGCTCCAGCAGGGCGCTCCTGTCCCGTCTGTTTCGTCCATCCAGTTGTGCTATCACATCCCTTTTCTGGGAGACCGCTCTTTGGGCACTGCCTGCCTTTGTCCTGAAACCTGATTGGGGTGGTCTGGAACCATGTGCCAGGAACTTACCCAGAGTGCCTGGCTGGTTGAACAGTCAGGGATCACCCCAAGACTTGCCTGGAGTGCGCTATACACAGGGAGCAAGTCTGCAAGCCAGTCAGCCCCATCCTGGCAGCTGGGAGTCAGTGAGCATCGATGAATCACATGCAATGAATGATGGCCATCCATACAACCCAGGACCCACCTTTGCAGAGACAAATGAAATTTATGGAGTGCCACTCTCGGACTGGGCTCTGATCTCTCCCCTGGTCTCCACTACAGACCAGTGTCTTCTGCTCTTATCCTCTGCACCATGAACCCCTGGCTCATTCTTCTTTGCTTGAAGAAGGGACTGTCCCAAGGCCGATTCCACCTGACAGTGCACTTTTGATCCTCAGCGACTAGACTAGAGAGGGCAGAAAATGGGAGGGGCATCAGAGAGTAAAGGGGCCAGAGACAGGGGCCCCAATGTCCTCATCCTGGAGATGTTTGCAGCCAAATGCAGCTCCCCAACACCCAGAGACCCAATTTATTTTGTTAGGACCCTAAGTGCTGGCGTCAAAAGATGTGAGTTCTAGTCCTCGCCCAGATATTAAGCGAGGTGACTCAACCCTTATTTAACCAAATCCAGGGTCTGGTTCTGTGTGGGGGTTCAAGCACAGGCTTTGAAAGCCATGAAGCTGGGTTTGTGACCCATGGCCAGGGAGGAAAGCAAGTTTTAAAACCCAGTGTTTTAAACTGTAAGTCCTCACTTAACTTCTTTAGTTTTCTAAAAGAAAAGGTACAGGCAGGAATGAAGGTGAGTAGGCAGGAAGAGAGAGAAGGAAGCATTTATTTTAGTTACTCATCTTAGTTGTGTCCCCCAGCCCCAGGTCTCCAGCCCAGGACCCTGGGAGGTAAGTGGACGGCACTGGATGTACTAATGCACTAGGCCACCAGGGTGCGCCTCACTTAACATGCAAATAACTATGATGAAAGCAGATCCTTAAATAAGGTCATTTCCTTCAATGTCAGTGAATTTATTTTTTCTCAACATCATAATCACAAAATGATGCAAAACATGACGCTCTTCGAGGACGCGCTGTACCTTCCCTATGTTGTGAGCAGCTTCAGTTTCAAGGTCAATATACTTGTTTCCTGAAAGGAGAGCAGCCAAAAAATCACCAGCTCGGCTCAGCAGCCAAGGGTCCACAGTGTGTGTCCCACCAACCCAAGGCCACCCCTAGACAGGGTCAGAAGCAAGCTTCAGAGTCCCTGTTGGTGACAGCTCCCTCTTTCCAAAGGTAACGGGCACAGTAATTCTGCCACCGCTTCTAGGTGGGATTTGGTGGTCTTCTGTTTGTGTGGATTCAAATCTGCTTTCCAGTCCTTCCTAGAGGTTATGTGAATTTTTGTGTTTTGTCCTTTTTTTTTTTAAAGGAAAGACACAGGTAGCAATGAAGGCAAGTAGACAAGCAGAAGAGAGAGAAGCATTTTATTTTATTTCCATTTAGTTGTTCACTACTTGCTTCCCCCCCTTCTTCCACCCTGGCCCAGTTTTTGAATCCAGGGGTACGTGGCCTGCACTCCTTCAAAGTCAATTGACCCAACTACTGCACCACCAGAGCACGCCTGTGAGTTTGTTATTTAAGTTCAGGTCTCAGCCTCTACACATCCAGCATCCTTTAATAAGATTCTGCCAGAGCTGGGTGCTGGGACCTGCAGCTAGAATCGTATCTGCTTTCCTCCATGGTTTGGCCCGGAAGGACCTGGGGAAGACAAGCCACCCACAGAGCCTGTTATCTTCCAAGCTCCAGTTACACTCACCCCATGACCAGCCCTCCAGGCATGGATCCCACTGCCATCTGCCAAACTCCTTTTCCACCACAGGTGCAGGTGCACTCTGCCCCAGCATCTCTCCCCGGCAGTCTCCTCCCAGGCTTCTGTAGATTCTGTGCTCTAGGCAGGAGCTTGCCACTCCCCATGTCCCCCAGCTGTGGCCCCAGCAAGAAGACTTGTTCTTCCAAAGGGAAACAAGGAAGCAAGGTGGGGGGTGGACACCCTTCTGCCAGGAGACACGTCTGTGCGAGTCGGACTCACCCTCACCTCTCTCTCCATTGACGTGCCAAGCAAAACCTCCTCCTTCCTTCATCCTCTTTCTCATCCTGCGACCTTAGACAAGTCCCTTCACTTTGGTATTTTACTTGTCACACTTCACTGGCTGTAAATTCTTATCTGATTCACACAGGCTAATTATGAAGTTTATTTCTGTGGGTAGGACATTTCCTGTCAGAACAAATCAGAGGTTCGCCTTACCTGGGTAAGTGATGGGAATAGGTGGGCTTTCTAGGGGGGTGGAGCAGAGGCTAAGGGGAGACCACAAGAGGCATCATCTTGTAAGATTTCTTGCAATACAGGTGAGAATGACAGCGGCTGCAATAGAAGGCGGTGCCAGGAGATGGGGGGAGAGAGTCTCAGGTGTGTGTGGGTGTGAGGGAAGACACAGTGACCTGAGGGTCCACCTACCCACCCTGCCCCTCCCCACCCAGGTTGGGCCAGGCCTCCCTTTTCAGCAGCAGGAGGCTGCATCCCAAGGGAAGAACCAGTTACAAGAACGAATGCGCTTGAATAGGAGTCAAGTCCTCTAAGCTTATTCTATGTGCCCAGAGGAAGTGGGGACGTTGAGTGTCGCTTTCCATGAACTGCACCCCGTGGGAACCAACTCCAGAAAGAGGACTCGAAGGACAAAAATTGGGGTGAAACAAACACGGAGCCTGTGAACTCAGTCCCTTCCTATTGCAGGGGAGGACCCCCACATTCCCGGCCCCTTCAGAGCGGCCTGCGCCCGGGCTCCCTCTCCCGCATACATCAGTCTCCCGTCCCCGGTGTCAGCCCAGCCGGGACCTCCGCTAAGGCCCGGGGCGCTCAGCGGTGGCCGACGCCCAGCGGAAGCTGCCAGGGCCACGAGGCAGCACCAGGTCCAGGGTGAGGTCGCGCTGCTCGTCTTCAGAGACGACGGGCCGGTAGCCCAGCAGCTCCAGCGCGCCGGCACACAGCTCCTGCACGTGGCGGATCTTGTCGAAGGGCAGTGCGTGGCGCCAGGCCTGGGAGACGTTGAGCGCGTCCCTGGATGTGGTCTTGAAGGCCTCGCGGCGCGCGCCGGGCCCGCTCCCGTGCGTGATGTTGTGGATCCAGGCCTCGAGCGGCGGCGTGAGCTGCAGGCCAGCGAAGGCGTAGAGCTCCCGGATGGCGGGCAGCGGGGCCCGCGCCAGGTCCTCGAAGCGCACCAGGCGGTAGCGATCGCGCAGGAAGGGCGGCGGCTTGTGGGTGGCGGCCTCGGCAATGCGCACCTGGCTGCGGCACACCTCGCGCACGACGCGCAGGCCGGGGTCGGCCTCCACCCACGTGCCGTTGGTGCCCAGCACGATGCCGTTGTCCCGGGCCAGCGCCTTGGCCGTCTGCTCGCGGGAGCGCAGCACGGCCCGCGGGTCGCGCACCAGGTGCACGATGCGCAGGTTGAGCGCCGGGTCCGCCAGCAGCGGGTAGAGCACCTGCAGGTTGAAGAAGCGCACCTCCTTGAGCACCACGTGGCTGTAGGAGCGGCAGGCCTCCCGCGCCAGGCTGAAGGGCCGCCGCGCGCACAGCGGCTTGCACACCGCCTCGCTGCTGATGGCGCCGCGGCGGAAGGCGCTGCAGGCGGGCGGCGAGCACAGCGCGCGGCTCACCGCCCACTGGAAGAGGTCCGACAGGTTGCGCCGCCACGGCAGGTAGGCGTCAAACACGTCCATGTCGCACAGGAAGACCGAGCGCACCAGGTCGCGCACAGCCATGTGCAGCGCCGGCGCACTGCCCTGCGACAGGGCGGACCACACGTGCCATGCGGGCTCCATCAGGTAGAAGACGTCGGGGTGCTGGCTGAAGAGCTGACCCACGAAGGACGAGCCTGAGCGCCACGAGGAAAGCACCAGCACGTGCACGCGCTCCTCGCCCCCGGCAGGGGACGGAGGCCCGAGCCGAGAGACCAGGAAGAGCAAGAGGCCCGTCTGTGCCAGCAGGAGCAAGGTCACGGCCGTGCTGGAGACACGCGGCAGCCACATGCCGGCCGGGGGCCTGTCGGGGGAGATGCAGCTCTCAGGGCCGGGCCGGCTCGGCTCATCCATCCTGCACCCCAACTCCTGCCCAGTGCTTGTAGGGCACAGCCCTGGGATCCAGCCACCTGGGCTGGCGGGGACCTCTGCACACCACCAAGGTCTGGGGTGATTCCTCTCACGGGAAATTAAAGTTATGACATAAGTTATTACCCCCCTATATAGCTCAAGCAGCTAATAAAGTTCAGGTTATGAATGGACCCAGGTCAGACGCCTGGGGCTGGGGGCGGCGGGATAAAAGGAAATGGAAGAAGCCATCAACCAGTCCATGCAGAGCACAAGGTTAGTTGCAGAATACTGCGGGGACTATTTCTATGTAGAGTCGGAAATCTTATTATTTTTAAAATAGAATTCTCACCTTCTGCTTAAGGAGTCCTTTTAGTGGTGATTTGGTGGTGGGCAGGGTGTGGTGACATCTATTTGAGGAATGAAGAACCTATACATATAAGTTTAATGTGTAGCATTAAGTTACTACAATAAAAAGAACTGGGAAAAAAAAAGGCTAAATGCACTGGGAAAGAAGATTTCCTTTTAGGGAGACCATTTTAGGTTTTTTAAACAGTTTGATGTAAGAGCCAGACTCTCTCAGGTCGAATCATGACTCAGCCACTTCCCAGCCTGCCACACGTGATCTCTGTGGGACTCAGCGTCCCCATCGGTAACAAGTGGCTAAGACCAGTCCTGGAATACTGGATTGAGCAAGGGCAGAGGAGGTGGTAATTCCCACTTCTGAGAATTTGCACTTTCAACACATGTGCTTCTGTATTGTATGACTTCTTAGAAAACAAACAAATACAACTTTGGGGGAGGGTCTCTTTCTGGAGCTGTGTTTGCAGAAGAATCCAGTTAAAGGAGAGAGGACAGAGCCAGCCACCAGGAAAGGGAAGAGCAGAGTCAAGCCCCATTCCTTGCTGAGGTTACTCACCTCTCTCCAGGACGACTGGGAGAACTGCCCACCAGTCACAAATCCATGGAAGATGCCTGGAGGGGCCTCAGGGCCTGAGAAAACAGGAGAGAGTCTCGGTCAGAGCCCACGGGAGGAGTGAGCTGTGCACCCTGGGAGGGCTCGGTCTTCCCAAATCGGGAAGTTGTGTGTTCACCTCTGGGGACTGACCAGAGGCTGGGTACACTTCCAATAGGGTGAGAACAGACCAGCTCTCCTGCTGGGTTCAGGAGACCTGGCTTTGTGTCTCTCAATGCCACTTAATAACTCTGAGATCTGGGACAAACGATTTGACTTCTCCAAGGCTCAATCTTCTCTTCTGTAAAAGGGCTAACAGTCAACCTCTTGGGGTTGGTGTGAGGTCTGCTTGCTATAAACACATGAGTTTGGGCTTAGTAAAGGGCTGTAACCTGCCCCACGTCACTGTACTATTATAGTGTTGAGCTGTGTAGGAGAAGAGGGACCACAGGAGGTCTCCACCCAGAGAGAGACCCCGAGGTCACCTATGCTTGGAACCTAGCGTCTCCCAGGGCCACCTCTAGCCCCCAGCCACTCCTGAGACCTTTCGTGGAGCTTAAGAACATCCAACTTGTCTGTAGGACACAGAGTCCATGTCCCACAGACACGCATGTCAGAGTTTTCTCCTCTTTGAACCTATTGTTCCTGCAAAGATCCAAAGGATGAACTGCTGGGAGTCTCTTCCTGCTTTCACAGCATCTTCTCCCTACTAAGTCCCCTCCCTTTTCCCTGTCACCTCTGAGACATGCTGGGGGCTAACTGCCTACGAAGCAGATCCACTTCCTGCTCCTCACCCTTATTTGAGAGGCTGCAGGAGTGGGTGGGGACCCAAACAGCTGTCACCTGCAGACTGCAGAGCTGTCTCGTGGATCCCACACCCATTCCTATAAAATCTGGATTAGGAGAGCTAGGTACCCATCTGCTCTGCACAGGATATGTGACCCAGATGTGTGTGCTCTTATCAAGGATGTGTTTCCCCTGGCGGCAGGTGCAGGAGAGCGAGGAGGCTCAATTACCCCAAGTCTGAGATGCTTTATGTCCACTCTGATCAACTCAATGGCCACTGAGATCTCAGCTGTTTTAGATGAAGGACCTATGGCTTGGACAGACAGTGGGGAATCTGGGACCCCAACCTGGGACTTCCCTTTCTAAGTGCCTGGCACTTTGTACTGACCTCTCCCCTCGCTGGAAGACCCCCGCTGAGTGCAGGACCCTGGTGTTGGCACAGACCCTGCTGTCCTGGCCAGTCCTGCCCCAAGGTCGGGAGGGTCCAGGCCAAGGTGTTACTCATATAGCAGGGAATCCAGCGGTTTTAAGCTCACACAACTCACAACACAGGAACTGTTATCTGGTCCTATTACGGGAACTCAAGAGCAAGGAAGTGATCGGAACCTCCTACACCAGAGAAGTCCAGGGCCCCTGGGAGTTTTCTCATAAGGAGACTATGTCCCCTTCACCCACCAATGGACTCAGGGTTCAAAGTTAAGAAGACCTGTCAGGCACTATACTATGCACTTTATCGTTAAGATGGAATTTTATTCTCCCAACATCCCTAGGAGGTAGAAATTCTCTCTAATTGAGAGCCGGGCATAGCGTGGTAGTTTAGCAGTTAAGTTCTCAATCTCTGGCCTGGCACAGTCCACACACATCCCAAGGACCTTGTTTTGCATCCTGGGGCCGGATGACAAACAAGATCAGCAACCAAAATAAAATAAAGTCTTCTTACTCCTTGCTCTTCCTGCCTGCCTGCCTACTCACCTTCATTTCGGCCTGCACCTTTCCTTTGAAAAAGAAAAAAGAAAAAACATTACTGCGTTGCATCGTGATGGCTCAGGCGTTAAGCTGATGACTAGGGCACAGACCACGTAAAACCCAAGGACCAGGGTTCCTGACCCAGGCCCAAGAGGAGCAATCAAAATGAACAATTAAAACACAAATCTTTCTTTCTCCTCTCTCTTCCTTCTTGCCTGCCTTCCTTCCTCTTAAAGTAACTTAAAAAAATTCCTGTTAAAGTGTATAAAGTTTCCTAGTAACTTATAGTGAAAGACGAAGGTTCATCTCCTTTACATACTCACATACACACAGAGAAAGAGAAGTAATTTTCCCTTCCTCCTAGCCTCCTCATTTTGGTTAAGTCAACATTCAAAATTTATATTATATGACTCTATAAAACAACTCAGCTGAAGTTCACAATGTACTAAAAGTATATTCCTTCTCTCGTATAATTCTGTGTTTTCCTCCAAGTTAAACTGCCTTAGAGATGAACATGATAACAGAAGGGTTGAAAGATAAAATTGAGGAAGTAAAAAAAGTCAAACATAAAAGGCACAAATGATGGATAAAAGGTAGAAGACAGTTGGTGTGCACTAAAGGACCAATGGTTAGCAGCCACCTACCCCTGGGTTTAAGTCCTGGGCTCCGTGAGGGAAGCAACCAGTGTGAACAACTGAATAAAAATAAAATAAAAGATGCTTCTTCCTCCTCTCCCCTCCTGCCTGCTCTTCATTCCTACCTGCACCTTTCCTTTAAAAAGAAAGAAAATAGTGAAAAGAGAAGAAATCAGAAGATAATCCAGGGCCCCTATCCCAGCGAAGTTGGTATCTAGTTGTCAACACTAAAGAAACATCCAAGGGAGCAGAAGGTGGTTCGAATGAGTGGCCCCCACACCCACTGCCATGGCAGCGTCAGGCTGATCCTGGCGTGTATCCTTCTCACTGAGATTCAGGGAAAACCACCCGACTACCCGTCTGTCCCACATGCAGAGACCTCAGATGCTGCCCACACCATACGTGGGATCATGCCATTCTCCCAGCTTCGCACCCTTCCCTCCCATGTATCCCCCCTCTGCACCCTATCTTTCCAATGATCTGGAATCACTGCTGTTCCTCGAACTAGCTCCATGCCCCTAGTCCTCTGCAGTGCGTGCCCCGTCTCCCACGTCATTTCTGCTTCCTCTGAAGTCACTGCTTCCATGCCTCTCTCAAGGCACACGCTACTCTAACCTCCATGACACTTTGCCTCCCCTTCTTGTCACAGCGAGGGAGCTAAGGGTCTGGATTATGTTTATTTGCATCCAGGGTGGGGTGGGCACAGCCCCGCACAGGTGCACGGTACATGGCTGTCCTGGGTCTAGGGGGGAACAACCAATATGAACAACTAAATAAAATTAAAATGCTTCCCCTCCCGCCTGCCTCCCTCACTCGACTTCACTTCTGTCTACATCTTAAAAAAAAAGTCTCTTCTGTATGTATATTACATTCCTATACACAGTTAGGAATCTCGACAGAATAAGACGATGGAATGTCTTGTCCAGGGAACGTCCCAAAGACTGAATGCATAGATGAGAGTCATAAAAATGTACTGAATTGAAGTCAGATACTGTGGGATTCCAATCCAAAAGGAGTAATTCCCCACCTGTCCCACTGTCCTTCTGGAGAGTGTCTTAAAGTTACAACATCCTGTAAACATTCCTGACTATTTTTTAGCCAGAGAAATAGAGAAAGGAACTATTGTTCTGCCTGATTTTCAGGTGGGAAAACTGCACTAAGAGCAGCGGGGGTGGCAAGCCTGGGTCTCTGGGCCGCACTCACCTGTAGCCCAGCTCTGCCTGCCCCCAACTGCTGTCACCAGCCTCTCCCAGCCCTGGCACAGAGTCTAAGGGAGTGAAAGGTAATTCTAGGTACAAATCCCTGGCTCAGATTTCACCCGGCTTGGCATCATTTGGAGGCCATCCTGTTTGGGAATCCCAAAGGCTAAAGAAGACAGGTTCCGGATGGGGGATCTTAGGAAAACAGACGTCAAGGACCCCACTGGGGTCAAACCGGCTGTAATGGAGCCGAGGGCGTCTACTAAGGAGACAGCTGAAAAGGAGGGAAAGAGAAAAGGAAGACAAGAGTCAGAGGAAACAAAGCTGGAAGGAGGAAAGGAGAGAGAAGATGTATGAGTTTGGTGGGGTGGAACAGGAACCGCCAGGAAATATCATCTATTCCGGGTTTCCTGTTTGCCAAGCCTTCTCCACTCATCTGATTTTGTTTAAAGGAAAGATGCAGGCAGGAGTGAAGGTGAGCAGAGGAAGCATTTTTATTTATTTTATTTGTTCATCTTGCTTGTTCCCCCAACCCCGGGAAATGAATCCCGGTCCTTGGGATGTATGTGGACTGCACTTGACCAGAGGTGGCGGACCTAACCGCTACTCCACCAGGGTGTGCCCACTTCTCTGATTTAATCCTCACAACCACCCTATGAAGTGACCTGATGCTTATCTGCGTATTTTACAGATGAAGAAATTGAGTCTGAGAAAGACTATGGAACTTGTGTAAAGGACCCCCACAGCAGCTGAATTAGAATTTGAAGCCGAATGGTATAACTTTAGAGCTCTTAGCTACCGCGGATCCAGTAACAAAACAAACTCAGGTATCTACACACATCAGTTGTATATGATAACAATTGTGTTAAACCTAAGTGACTAGCTGCCCCCTGCAGCTCAGGAGGTTCATATAAAAACCATGTACCTGGGGGTTCAAGACCCGGGGTTGGGTGGGGGAGTCGTATACACCCACACACATATGTACACATACACACATATATTTAATTTTTTAAAACACTCTACACAAATATCAAAGAACAATCAAGAAAGTGAGAAAGGACACCCAGCAATGAGAGAAAAGATTTGCAAATCACATATATAGCAAAGGACTTGTACTCAGTATATATATATAAAGAGCTCATACAACTCAACAATAGAAATTCAAATAAGCCAATTTAAAAATGGGCAAAAGATTTTAGTAGGTATTTCTCTAAAGGGTTCCAAATGGTCGAAAAGAACATGAAAAGATACTCAGCATTCTTCGCGACAGGGAAATGCACCTCAAAACCACAGTGAGGTACCACTCTCCACCCATGAGGACAGCTATAACCAAGGAAGGAAAAACAAAAAGTGTTAGTCAGAATTTGGAGAAAGTGGACCCCCTCATACGCTGCTGACAGTGGTACAATGGTACAAATGCTGTGGAAAAGAGCCTGGCAGTTTCTTGAAAGGGTAAATAAACATAGTTATCATGTGACAACCATTCCACTCCTAGGTACATACCCAAGAGAACTGAAAATACAAACTTGTTCATAAATTTTCAGAGCAGCATTTTTCATTAATGCCCAAAAGAAGACACATCCCAAATGTCCATTGATTGCTGGATAAACAAAATGTGGTATATGCATAAAACTGAAAGCTGTCTTACACTAAAAAGGAAATATAGATCCATGTTGCACCATAGATGAAATTTCAGGTGATTAACACCCAACACTGAATAAACTGTAAGCCAGTGAACTGTACACTTTAAAAGGGTAAACTTTAAGGTGTGTGGATTATATCTCAAAAAAGCTATTACTGAAAAATACACATACCTTATTTGTGGTGCAGGTGGCTGAGGTGACTGAGATACAGATCCTGTAAAGTCCCAGGACTGGGCTGAAGATCCCAAGTCGGCCAGGATTTATTCAAAAAAATAAATAAATAAAATAAAAAAAAAAACAAGAAAGAAAAAGAAAGAAAGGAAGAAAGAAAAAGGAAACAATACAGAAATGTATAGAAAGAAATCTGAAATATTAGTGATTTTCGGCGCACCGTGGTGGCCTAGAAGATAAGGCCACCGGACACAGCCCACATACAACTACATTTTTAAAATCCAGCGAAAGCCTTTGCAGAAGGAAAAGTCAAAAGTCAAGTTGGCTCTTTTGTAAACGAGGCTAGAAGGGAGGCCACAGCTGCTGGAGTCAATGGAACAAACCGGCAGCCCTCGGCCTGGCCCCGGGTGAAACAGCTGACTCTTCAGACTAGCTCTGGAACTTGAATCACTCGCTCAGGGCTCAAGCCCGCCAAGTCCTTTCTGCTCTCGGGCCTCGGTTTTTCCCATTCTCTTGCCTCTGCTGTAAGAGGGAAGAGAAAAGTGCGCTCACTTGCTGGGGACCTAAGCTGAGGCCTCTCGTTATCCAAGATCTAGCAGCCAGGGTGGGCCGCCAACTCGAATTCAGCGGGAGCTGGTTCTAAATTCTCTCACCAAACTGCTTTTCCTCAAGAGCTCGGTGGAAACAGCCCTTGGAGAGCCTCCGAGCTGCACGATGTACACCAGGCCCTTCGAAACGGGTTTCCCGCGACAGGGACCCCCACCGGGCCGGCAGAGGAAGCGCCAGAAGCTCTTCCCCGTCGTTCAAAGAACCACCACTCAGCTCCCCGCAACCCAACCCGGCTGCACGATCGACGCGCACCCCACCCCCCAGAAATAAACAGAACTGTGCGCCGGCCTGGCCCCAGCCGGCCCGGGGGCTTGAAAGCCGCCAACGCGCCCCTCGGCTTAGCGTCCCTCCCAGACCCGACGCCGCAGACGCGCTCTCCCGACGTCGCCTCTTCCAGGTTCCACCCCGCAGCCCGCTGTGTCTTCCCGGGTAGCGCCCAGGGGCTCATTAGTTCCTTAGGGTCCCGGAGTGTGAAGGGGCACCCGGGACCCCGGGGAAAAGGGCTTGGAGAGGCGTGGCCGCGGGTCAGCTAGCATCGCGACGGGGGAGGGAAACTAGAAATAGAGCAGGAGTCCCGGGAAACGAGAGGCGTCGTAAGAAGGGGATGCTGGGCTGCGAGGCAGTGCTGGGGCCACAAGGCACAGCGCTCTCGACCGCGAGTGGGGCGGCCCCGCCCGCCCCCGCGCCCCTCGTTACCTGTGCGGCCGCCGGCGCGCGGCGCTGCTCCCGGGGCCGCCGGAGGGAGCCCAGCGCGCACAATGAGGCGCTTTCAGATGCGGCGGCGGTTCTGGAGCCCGCGGGCGGAGGGCTGGAAGGAAGCAGCCGGTTGGCCCCCGGCTCCCGCTACTTTCCCCACCCCGGGACCGAGGGGCCACGCCTCGGGGGAGGGACAGCTGGCCTCGGGCGGGCGCCGCGGTGTCCCGGTTAAGGGAGGGCACAGGTGGGCCAGGTGGGGTGCGGGAGGCCGGTTTAAAGGGCTCTCGCAGTCCCCTCTCATCTCCCTATAATTGACCGAAGGAGTTGTCTTCCCATCCAATCCCTAGAAGGGCGGCTCCTGGAAGCACAAAAGGCCCTTGTAAAGGAAATCGAATCTTAATCTGCCCCTCCTGGGTCGCGGTGGCATCCTCGCTGCGAAGTGACTTGGAATCCGAACTGCTTCCCAAGCCTCCGGCCTCAGCCTTAAGCCGAGTCCAAGACACCTTGGGGTCAGGCGGACCGCGCCGCCGCCGGCGCCCAGGCGCCAGGTGGTCCTGAGGACAGCTGGCTGTCCCCCTCCCCGGGACCCCTCCCTGCTCTAGCCCCCACCCAGAGGTGCAAGGTGGATAGCAGGTCCCCCAGTAAATACAAGTTACCTTTATTCCTTTCAAGCGAGCGCGCTGTCCCCCTTCCGGATAACAGGGCAGAGTTCAGGCTTCGGACAGAAATCCTCTGCTCCTGTAATCTGTGGTGGGATCTGAAAAAAGGCTCTGCTGCTGGGAGTACAAATTAGCACATTCTTTCCAGGGCAGTTTGGCAAGATGTGTTTAAATCCTTAAGAATAGCCATAAGCTTTTTGAATTAGTAATTCCTTTCTAGGGATTTTTTTTTTTTAAAGGGAAAAGCGCAGGCAGGAATAAAGGTGAGCAGAGGCAGGCAGAAGAGAAGGAAGCAACATTTTAATTTATTTTATTTAGTTGTTCTCCCTGGTTGTTCTCCATACAAACCCGGGACCTTGGGAGGTATGAGGACTACTTCCAGCCACTACTCCACGAAGTCATACCATATTCCGCCTACTTTTATTTCGTTGTTCAGTTGTTCATCCAGGCTGTCTGTTCACTGCCCCGCCTCCCCTCACCCCACAGGACAGGGTTGAGAACCAGGGTCCTTGGGATGTATGAAACCGGAAAAACAGATTTATAAATAAGGTTCACAAAACTGTTATTTAGAAAAAAACTAGAAACAACACAAAATAGTAGAAAAACATGTATCAGATTGCCGGTCACTATAACCTGAGTAATGGTTTATGTTTTTTAGGTTTGTGTAATTACACATTTTCCCCAATAGGCATTTAGGACTTATCGAGTCAGAAACAAAACTTTTAAGAAGTGTGACCAGGTGAGCCCTGGTGGAGTACTGGTTGGGTCCACAGCCTCTGACTGAGTGCAGTTCATGTCTATGCCAAGGACCCAGGTTCCTGACCCAGGCAGGGTGTGGATGTGTGTGGTGAGGGAACCACCAAGATGGACAACTAAATAAAAGTAAGTGAAATGCTTCTTCCCCCTCTCTCTGCCTACTCACCTTCATTCCTGCTGGCACCTTTCCTTTAAGAAAACCCAAAACTATGACCATGCAGAAAGGAAGACACAGAGAATTGCTTTATTAACTTTAGATGATGGGACCTAACCAAGGCTTTGGGGCAGCAAAATCTGATCTTTAGGCAAAATTAGAGACCCCCCCCCCAGCATGAGTAATTATCCTAAACCCTGACTGGCTATGGGTTACAGCTCAAGCTGATAAAATCCAGTCTATTTCCCACCTTTTCTCCTCTTGCAAGGACACTGTGATTCAGGCTCAGAAGCTACCAACATCTGACCTGTAAACCATCTGACATTCACCAGACACAGTTGTAATTTTCCAGCCCGTGGTTTCCACATGCCATGTGGATTCCACCGAAAACTCAGTCACCTGGGGTTAGACCAGGAGACTTTTGCCAAAGGCCTAACAAAAGCTCCACGGTCTCTGGGTAGAGACTTGGCAAGGCAGGGCTGCTGGTGAGTAACTCAGAGAAGTGGCATGATGGCCCTCCCCAGCCCTCCCCAGCCCTCCCCCTTCCCAGCCCTCTCCCTTTAAAAAAGTCACATGCAACCTTCCATTTCCAACATTTTAATCAGAAAGTTATAAAACGCTGTGGCTCTTTATACAAATTCTGCATTGAGACAATTTAATAAAATGCAAAGACAGCTTTAGCTCTCTTTCCAGATCTTAGTGCCTTTTTGTAACTTAAACCGGAAACCATTTTTCATCTAAATCTCAAGAAAAGAAAATTTGGCCTGTAGACAGTCCTAAATATTAAAAGACAGGGTGAGGGGCCTGTGTGGGGAAGTATTTGTGCCTGAATACTTCAACAGGGATTTGTTTCCAAAGACTCTTTTTTTTGATTAGTCTGAAAGAAAAGGTGTGTAAGAAATAGGCGCTGAATCTCCAAGGGTGACTGAGACACCCACGGAGGGGTATCTGGGGGTAGGCATGCTCTTCTAGGGTCAGTGACACCTCGGGACCAGAAAGCAGATTCTGTCTGTTAACTTCCTCAGGACTGTTAGATTTCCCCAAAGATTAAGGGGATTGGGGGGTTTGGTTCGGGAGCGTGGAAGTAAGGAGAGATCCAGAGAAATGCTTCGAATTATCTAAAAAGAGTTTATTTTGGAACTTCCAAGCAGGTTGGCTGAGTAAAGGAGTAAGCCAGCACGCGGGGAGGACTCTTAGCTATTTACAGGGGGATGGAGGCTGGATGGACTTTCAGATTCAGGGCAGGCCCTGCTGCCACCCACTGAATCCCGAGGCAAAAAGTCATTTGAGAAACTCATTAAGATGTTAATACAGATATTAGTCAAAACCACAGAGGATTGTTATCAGAAGAGACTTAAAGGACTGGCCTCCCCAGCCACCAGGAAACACTGAGACGAAAAGCCGATGGAGATTCCACCCAAATGCCCCCACAACATGGCATCACCCATGCCTTTCGGGGAGAGCCTGGCCTATCAAGGACCAGAAAACAGGCTTCCTCACACAGCAGAGGCCCTTTCCAGCTGTCTCTTCTCCTGCAGACAACTCGGTCACGGCAGGCTGCTGAGACTAGCACCCTATCTTTCTTCCCTCACTGCTACTTTTAGGGCCTCCCCGAAGACACGGCCCGCACTGATGGGTGCCTTGCTCCTTAGTCAAGGGGAACACAAGCAGCGGGGCTGCCTGCTAGCCCTCCACAAGCTCTGTGTTGTCGGCAGTGGGGGCCAGCACCAACAACAGTCTCTCTGTCACCACGTCCTTTTCGGGAAGGGGGAGGGCTGTCAAGGAGGAGTGGCAAGTGTCCAGGCTGTTGGGCCAGGGCCAGAGAGAAAGAAGCTGCTGTTCCAGCCCTGACTTCCCCCACTGTTGCTGAGGGGGCTGTGAATGAAACAGCACTCGGGCCTGCTCTTCCAGGGGCACAGACAGAGGGCCAGACGCAGGGCACGGAGCCAGCCACAGCAGGCAGGGATAAAGGGCTGTTCAGCTGAGCTGGTGACAGACGACTGTCTGTTAGACTGAGGGCAGGTGGACAGTCCTGGTGTCCTCAAGGCGCCCCCCTCATGAGATCTCGAGCACTTTGCCCCCACACCTCCTCCTCCCCCTTTCTCCCCAGTTCTGGAGTTAAAGGCCTCTCAGTTCTGGAAGTCAAAGTTCTGAATGGGAAACTTAGACGTCCCGGGGAGTGGAAAGTGCTAGCGATTTGCATGTCTATCACAAGGGAGTGCTGAAAAGACTTTACAAAGCGGGAAGAAACGCAGAGCGTGTTTCTCAGTTCGAGGGAGGAGAAGTCTTCACTTGACCAGAGATGGGACTCTTTCCAAGATGTTGGAACCCACTGTGGTTTTACCCTGAAACTCGAGTCTACAGCAAGAACAGGACCAAAGCAAACCAAAAATAAAACAAGAACAATTACAGCCTTCAAGAGATCTTGCCACAAACTAGTTCCTGGTGATTCGGCAGGTGCTTAGAAGAGAGAAAATTTGTGTGGAGGAAAATTAGAGCGAGCCGGTCTCTGTCTCGGATGGGAAAGGCAGCCATGCCGGCACAAGCCCGCGGGCTCTTTTCAGAGAAGTGCTGAGGTGGCAGTGCTCAGAAGGCAGCCATGAGGTCGGCCAGGGTCCAGCTCCCAGCTTTTGCTCTCCTTACGATAGATGCTCCTTACGCAGTTCTCTGTGGGCCAGGGCTGTGACAGGGATTGTGGTCACCACCTGATTCTGAAACACAAACCTTTTGATTCTTTCAAACACCCAGACGAAGACGAGCAGAATGCTGACATACTGGATCCAAGCAAATTTGATCATTTCCCAGAATCCTGGCCGGTAAGTAGATGTGGTTAAGGAGTCATAGGTGGCATTTTCTTATTTTTTAGAGATACAGGCAGGAATGAAGGCTAGGAGGCAAACAGGCAAAAAGAGAGCTGCAAGGAGCATTTTTATTTCATCCCCGTTTTTCTATTTGTTCACCTAGTGTTCTCCCTCCCAGGACTTGAACCCAGGGGTATGTGGTCTGCGGCCTTTGGAGGCGACTGACCCAAGCGCTGCTCTGCCAGGGCGCATCACAGATGGCATTTTCTAAGTATGTCAAACCATCTTCCATTAGACAGGAAATGGCAAAAATATTTCAAATACTCTTAAGTTAAAAGAGATAATAAGAGATTATTGGGGCATAAATATGAATGATTCTGACCTAGAAAGAATGACTCTGAAAGGAAGGCGAACAGGAAATGAATTTTCCCTGCTTCTCAACAATGGGCAGCGTCATCTATGTGAGGAGATGCAACAGTTTCGAATCAAAGGCTCCCACAGCCTTTCCTTCCTGGGACAACCAAGGAATCCTTTTCTTTTCTGAAACCCAGTTACTCTTGGCTCTTTCACAGAAAGGATATGAAATGACTTCCACGGGATATCGGATGACAGCATTAATCACAAATGGGGCTTCAGCAGCCCGTCCCACCAGCCAGATGGGGTTGGGGTCACTCAGGATGGTGGTTACTGCAATACAATCAGAGTTAACCATGAATACACAATAAGACATTGAGAATTTTGAAAACACTCAAGGGGGAAGGGGAGGGCGCTTTGGTGGCTCAGGTGCTAAGTCAGCTACTGGGGCATGGACCCCACAGAAAGTTTAAGGACCTGGGTTTGCGACCTGGGACAGAGATCAAAAATAAATAAATAATAAGTATTTCTGTCTCCTCTGCCTCCCTTAAAAAATAATGTTCCTTCCTTCTTCTCCTTAAAAACAAAACAAAAAACTCTTTGGTCTCCCAGGTAATCTCTGCACTTCAGAACTCATCCCAGAGTAAGAATTCAAAAGGAAAGAGAAATCAAATACGCAAAGTGGTATGCCCTGGTGACCTAGTGGTTTAGTTCACTGGAGATAAAATTTGTGTGTATCCACATACATTCCAAGGTCCCTGGTTCAAGACCCAGGACCAAGGGAAACATCCAACATGGACAACTAAATAAATTAAACAAAATAAAATGATTCTTCCTCCTCTCTCTTCCCGCCTGCCTGCCTGCTCACCTTCATTCCTGCCTGCACCTTTCCTTTAAACAAGAAAGAAAGAAACCAGTGTGTGCAACTTTGAGCTGCTGGGGGTGGGGGTGGGGGGGAATATTTACATCACAAAGCTAATACGAATAATAAAAGGATCCTAACGTATCTCTAAAGCGTATTAAAACAAAACAAAACAACTCTTGGCATTTGGATACAGACAGGAAGGAGGGAAGAACAAAGAAAAGTCGATTTGTAATTTGTCCATTTAATTTTAAAATTCCTTTACTGCTGGACTCTGCAGGTTGCTGGTCCGTCACACAAGCTCAGGCGGGAACACTGCAATGGCAGTTGCCCCGCTTGTGCACGTGTGTGTGTGTGTGTGTGTGTGTGTGTGTGTGTGGTGTCCGGGATGCCTGCTCGCCACCCAACCCTTCAGCTGCCTTTAGAGAAAACCTGGACGCACAACCAGACAGGCACGTGGGGTGGGCGGAGACCTGCCTCTGACGGCGCCCAGACGCCTCTTCTGCCAGGCCCTGGGGCCCCTCTTTTCCTCCTGACTGCTAACTGGGTGAGACGCGCACATCCCATTCCCTCTGAGATCCACGGAGAGGGATCTGCCTTTGGCGTCTTTTACAGGTGTACTAAAGTGAGCATTTCCATTAGCAGATGTTTTAAAACAGGAAACCTCTCAAGCCAGTGCGGGAGAAATCTGGCAGGAACTTGGCCCTCACCCGCTGGACCCTGGGGCGGGCTGGTGTGAGGCTGTAGACCGGGAGGACAAGGACCAACCCTGGACAACCTGCCACCTCCCGTGGCTGAGCACTCCCTGGTTCCCACATTGTCATCACGACAAGGACCCCAGTTCTGTTTCTCTCCAGAGCCCCCCGCCAACCTGGGAGGTCCTTGAGCAGGCTGCATGCAGTCTGCCCGGACTCACCGTTTCTTTCCTGGTAGGCGGCGATGATGTGGCTGAGGTCATAGTCACGGGCGAAAGGGCTGGTCCCGTTGATGACAGATACCTGGGAGGTGGCAGAGGCCGTGGGGTGTAGGGTGGGCAGCCCGACACGTCTCCGTCTTTCTACCTTCCTGTCAACCTAGGCTGATCTTGGAGATCAGCCTCTTGTCTGTGCTGGCCTATTTCTGCAGCTTTCCTGCAAAGGTCAATGAACTTTCTGGTGACACCTTAAGTCATTTACTCTCAGACTTTCTCTTTACTGTAGGGATGGAAACAAGGGGCCAATATTTACCTTTGAAAGCTATTTATAAAATACCTCTCTTTCAATGGGAGAAATCAGCCCTGTCTATTTCAGCAGATCACATTTTCAACCCCTTTGTTCGCTTGCTCTTCTCGGCATGATCGGTAAATAATCGCTTTTAAATATAGAGAGGGAAACAGGATAAAGTACAAACAGTAAGCATCTAATACTTTAAAGAAGGAAATTACTTCCTGTGCTGTAATGTCATATTGCCATTGACACCTGTCTGCAAACAGAAAGTACTATGGGTTTCTAGGTGTAGGCTGGACTTAGAATGCTGAGGACTTGGGGGAGGCATCACAAATGTGAAAAGCGAGGTTCCCTTCCAAGAGGGAGAAACAGGAGACTCCTGAACCACCTCCCCATCCGGCACACTGAACACATGGGGGCAGTTCCTCTGCAAGAAAGAACTAATACTGTCCTTTTTCCCTTGTCCAAAGTAGTTCGTGTGGCCCCACCTTGTGATAAAACAAAGGTTAGTCATCAAGGTCAGGTCATGAGTCCTGGGCTCAGACAATCCGTGGCCCTGTTACTTTCCAGCTGGGGGACTTGGAGAAATGAATCCCTGAAAGCCCTAGTCTCCTCTTGTGGGAAACAGGAATGCATTCTTTCTTCACGTCTGTCGGGAGTGCTTACAATGTGCCAGGCGCTGTTTTGGGCACTGAGGTGGGTTTGAGAAAGATGTCAGCAGGTTCACGGCGGAGGGAGACAGCAAGTAAACCGAAGACACCTCTCGCATTTCAGGTGGGAGTAAGAAAAGCAAATTAGGGAGAGGGCTGATGGGGACAGAGGGTGCTGTTCAGACCAAAGGGCCAGGGAAGGGCTGAGCGTGGTCCAAACAGGACCTGGACGGAAAGGCTGAACCAACTATGTGGCTACGGGCAGAGGGAACAGCAGGTGCAAAAGCACCGGGGCAGGGGTGTCTGGTGGCTGAGGAACAGCAAAAAGGCCTGTGTGGCCGGGAAGGAGCAAGAAGACAGGCAAGGACAGGAGCTGAGGAGCTGGGACGCGATCAGCGTGGGCATGTCCTGAGGGTGCTGCGGTGACTAAGTGAGATGACACATCCGATCTCTCAGCTCATGTGACATGTGCTCGGTGAGCAGAGGCATTGTTTTTGAAATGTTTTACACAAACTGAAAACTTGGAATACGGTACGTGTGTCTGTGTGCATGCGTGCCTATGTGTGCACATGCGTACGCTGAAGACAATCAACAAGGGTGCCCCCTGGTGGCCTAGCGGTCTAGCACACCTCGGAGCAGTCCCACATACATCCCAAGGTCCTGGGTTCAAGACCTGGGGTTGGGGGGAACAGGTGATGTGAACAACTAAATAAAGATAAAGAAAGTGCTAAAAAATATAACAAGTTTTTCTCTGTTCTAAGGATGTGAGTAAGGCACATCTACCTGCCTCTAAGCATTTGAAAGAATTCATGACAAGAAATCCTCTTCTGTGCTGCCCTCCCCAGAAGTGCTATTCCACTTCTCCCTCCTGAAAGACCATGATAAGCCCTAAGGTACGGAACAAAGGAGACGGGCAGGAGCACGCGCCCTTACGTTGTATCGAGCATCCAGGCCCCGGTAGCTCAGGGGCTGCTTCTGCTGCAGCCGCAGGTCGCCGTTGATGTATAACCGGGAGCCCGGGATGGCGAAGGTGGACTGAAGGAACGCCATGCTCTGCATCACGAACGTCGACATCCTCTGTGTGTTGGAGGGAGAGGCAGTGCCCACTGCAGTCAGGTCTGCAGGGCAGGGTCCTAAGCATCAGGTGTGCGGGGCAAGCCTGAGTCCCCACGTACCTGGCTCAGCCACAGCGTGAGCCCTCTGGCACTATGAACCGCTCACTGAAGCTCACGTGGCCCCCAGGTAAACCATTTGCTATGTCTACATTATATCCCCAAGTCCGCCTCAGAACAGGGTCTTCTGCAGTGCGGGGCCTGGGCAGTCAGAAAGAGCTCAGTTCTGCCAGAGGACAAAAGGGAGCAGGTGCCCTGCCCTCGGGGCGGACTCACGTGCAGCTGGTAGGAGAAGGTCAGGAGCAGCTGCACACCAACCACGTGCTCCGTGGGCAGCAGGGGCAGCTCCAGCCTGAAGTGCAGCGCGTCCATCTTCCCATCCTGGTTCCTGTCTTCTTCTCTGGTCTAGGAAACCAAAGGGCGCCAGTGACCCTGGCCCTTCACAGCCAGGAAGAGTCCACGTCACGGTGGTACACACCCCTCCACCCACCGTTCTGCCACACGCAGGTGTTAGGTCCTCAAGGAGAGAAAAGGAGAAAAAGAAATTGGTGTCCGTGGATCAGTAGTGGGGAGACACAGCGGGCAAGGCCCCTGAACTGTGCTTCTCAAACAGTCGAGGGCCAGAGCGCCCTGGTGGCTCGGGCGCTAAGTCGGCGGCTGGGGTGTGGACCGTGTGAAGCCTAGGGGCCTGGGTTCAAGACCCGGGCTGGGGGGTGAACGACCAAAAAAATGAACAAAGAAATAAGCAAATGGAAATGCTGTTTCCTCCTCTCTCTTCCTTCATTCCTGCCTGCCTTTCTCTTAAAAACAAAAACAAATGCAGGGTCAAACTGAACCGGAATTTGCAGTGGCCACAAGCAATAAAGAAGACCTGGATGGCATTTTCCTTTCTCAGTCATCCTGTTTGGTCTTTTCTCTTGGTTTTGATTCTGGTGTTTTCTTTCTTCTTTATGAACATGCCTCAGTTTGTATGGAAAATTTAAACAGCACATCAGATTTATCTCCTATAGATCTAGAAGTCAACTTTTTAAAATGGAAAAGAAGCTAATACTGATCGCTATACCGTCTCCAAACAGACTCAGCAGAAAAACACCAGCTCTATTTATACATCCCTTAACCACAGGCGTCTTTGCTTCAGATTCTCCATGTTAAACCTCATTGCATCTTTGATGTCGAGACTTTAAAGCCGAGTGCATTGTTTAGTACTGATCAATAAAATGAAAAAGGAAGCTAAGTAAATCAGTAAGTCATTAAAAATACACAGATGCTTTATAAATTATGGACATGAAAATAAGAAAAATGTGGCATGCCCTGGAGGAGCAGCAGTTGGGTCAGTCACCTCTGAAGGACCCCAAGTCACATGGCCCCGGGTTCAAGTCCCGGGTCTGGGGGGAAACAACCAGTGTGAACAATGGAGTAAAAATGAAATAAAAATACTTCCTCCTCCTCTCTCTTACTGCCTGCCTACTTGCCTTCATCCCTGACTACTTCTTTCCTTTCAAAAAAAAGAAAGAAAATTAAAAAAAAAAGAGATCTAAGGAGGGAAAAAGACAAATTACAGCTCAAAAGACAATGCTGGTATTCAATCTTGCCAGGAGGTGATCTTCAAATGACTAGCGGGAGAGGATGGTTGGTGGAATGTCACTGCTGCTTATATGATTTTGCATCTTGTTGCTATAACTGATTTTTTCCCACTGCAGGTTCCCAGAAGGATTCCATTTTTGCCTATCAGCCTTCCCATCTCAATTTCCCACCTACCGATTAATTTCTCCTGCTTTCTCCCTATAAAGGAGATATTCTTTGTTCTTATCCAGGCTCATGAGGTCATTTGAGATGGCGATATCTCAACTTTCAAACCCTTCAATCATTTCTTGCCTTCTAGACAATAATGCCCTTATCCTAGGTCTTGTTACAGAGAAGCCTGCCCTCTCTCTTCTGGTGGGTACTATTTTCTCTGTCCTGCCCCATCAGCTTCGCAAGTGCAGTGAGGGTATCTGCTACCAGGGCTGACGATCAAGTTACTGTGGCAATTATGCATTCGCTATTATGGAGAAGAGAGGCTCCTTGTGTTCCTGTCAATTGTCTTCAGCTGGTACCTGGGAAGACTTGGAAGACAGAGTCGGTTGACTCTCTGTTGTAAATCCTTGCCTTCTGGATTTTTAGGGCTGGAAAGGAAGACAAAGATGAAATATCTCAACTTGCAAGAGAGGACAGTGACCAGGAGACTCCAACTCCCACACAATGTGGGAGGGAAAGAATCGCATTTCTGGCGCACCCTGGTGGAGTAGCAGTTGGGTGCCATCCACATGTATCTCAAGGTCCTGAGTTCACATCCTGGGCCAGTGGGAACAATCAACTCCATAAAGTGCTTCTTCCTCCTCTCTCTTCTCTCTGCCTCTGCTCACTCTCAGTCCTGCCTGTACCCTTCTTTAAAAAAATAAAAATAATAATAAAAAAAGGAAACACATTTCCTTTAATCTTTACAATCAGTCTAATGTAAGACAGCAAGTATTAGCCCCATTCTACAGATAAGAAAATGAAGGCTCAGAGAGGTCAAGAGATTTACTAGCTATGACCAGTCATGCTAAAGAGAAGATTGCAGAACAGGTCTTTGATTTCAAATGTGACCCTCTTTCCCAGACCAAAATGAAAAAAAATGAACAAATAAAAAGACTCAAGAAGATGATGTTGGGTAAGACAAATCTTTTTGTAAAAAGTCAGTATTCATTGTATGAGTGTGAGCCTGTATACCTGTATACATGTACACACTTTCACTCCAAGGTCACCAAGGACAGAGAACTGACGCAGAACCATAATTAGTGTCTACTTACTAAATGTACACCTTCCTCTGTCAGGCATTCCTCTGAGGGCCTACTAAGTGCTCGGGCATTGTTCCAGGGGCTGGGAATGGAATGGCAAACAAAGTCCCCACTGAATGGCGCTCACCTTCCCAGCATGCAGGCGGGAAGTAAATCAGTAAATAACAAGATGTGAGCTGGCATCACAGACGGTGGAAGCAGGCTGAAATTAGATCATGACTGGGGCAGAATTTAACAGATATTTTGATATAAAATACTCAGGAAGACTGACTGCCAGGCCTGAGCGAAGTGAGGTGTCCTGGCTGGACGTGTGTGGGCAATGATTGCCCAACACAGGCGCTGGGTAAGTGGGTCGGTGATTAAGACATGAGCAGAGGCTGGTCCAGCTCAGCAGAAGAGGGAAACACAAGCGCATAAAAAGGGCCCAGGATGGGGATAAGTGACCCGTCAACAAGTTGGACTCTGGCTCCACTGCAGCATGCAGGCGGGCTACCCTGCAATGCTGTCACTCAGACCACGGATGTGACCAATCATTTAAACTCACTTAGCTCAAGCCGAGCTTCACTTACGTGCCACAGTGATGAAGACAGACATTCAAGAGCTAATGCTCTTGTTTAAAACAAGCGCAAGGTGACTAAACTCTGATACGTCTGGCTAAGAAAACTTGTCAAACACAACATTACCTTATTTTTATAAGGAACGTGGGCACCTTGAAATAAAATTTTTTGGTAATTTTTTTCCCCTTTTCTTTTTTGGGAATATGGTCTGCGCGCCTGTGGAGTGACTGACTTAACCGCTGCTCCACCTGGGCAGGCCGGACGTAGGTTTTATTAAAGGAAAGTCAAAGTCACAAGCAGGAATGAAAGCATGTGGGCAGACAGTCAGAAAGAGAGCGGAAGGAGCACTTTTTTTAGTTGTTCATCATTGGTTGTTTTCCCAGCCCCGAGGCTTGAACCGAGGACCTTTGGATGTATCTGGACTGTGCCTGGTTCTAACCGCTAGGCCACCAGGGTGCACCGTTCATAGGTCTGCTGGTTTTAGCGAGGCTGAGATGGGTATGGAATCCAAAGACAGAACTGGGGATAGGAGCTGCTCCTGATTCAAGGCGCCTTCTATGACAGCGCACAAGAATCCTAATTTCAAAGAATTCTGGAGGTTCAAGGCGGGTAATCCTTCATAGATATTTGTGGAAGCAATACTAATTTACTAGATAGGATAAACACAGGCAGAGCTGCATTTAGTCAGAGCACGCCAGTCCACCCCATTCGATCAGGAAAAAGAGGCTGAAACAGTTTACCAGCAGGAACTGAGTACAGAGGAAAACTCATTACACGGGTATTAGAGGACTGAAAACAAAAAAGGAGTAGGTGCAGGAAGCAGTGCCCCAGTGTCTAGGGCTGGGGAAGAGAGCGTAGGAGGCTACATCCCCACAAGGCACAAGGCTCAGACCTCCAGAAGGGGGGGCCGCTGGGCCAACGCTGGTACCTCTGGGCGTGGAGGAAGGACCCCCTGAAGAAGGTGGGGCAGACTGGCTCCTTCCTGTTTGCATCACCCAGCAACGGCTCTTACCCCTGGCGCAGCTTCCAGTTTTCCCCCACTCCCAGAACAAGGCTCACATGCCTCCTACTGGCAGAACTTCACCAGGAGCCAGTGGGCAAGGGAGAACGTGCTCTTCACTTCTCAAAGCAGAGTACGGCAGGGCACAAGGCCAAAGGACGGCACACTGCCCAAGTGTAGGGTCTTCCAGAGTGCCGGACTGCTATCATTGCCCAGGGATTCTGCAGTACAGTTTGTTGGATTTTTGTTTGGTTTCTTTTCTTTCAAGTGAAAGGTAAAGGCAGGACGGAAGGAGAGCAGAGGCAGGCAAGAAGAGAAAGGACTTTATTTTATTCAGTTGTTTATCACTGCTTGTTACCCAGCCTCGGGTCTTGAACCAAGGACCTTGGGGATGTATCTGTACTACAATGAATCTCTATTCCACCATAGAGTGCTGGGTTTTTTTTTAAAGAAAAGGTTCAGGTAGGAATAAAAGTGAGAAGAAGAACCATTTTATTTATTTTATTTAGTTGTTCAACTTGGTTGTTCCTCACAGCTCCAGGACAGGAACCTGGGTCCTTGGGGTGTGTGTGTGTGTGTGTTGCACTTGGCCACTACTCTACCCGGGCACATCATCAAATTCTTTATTAAAAATTAATTTCCTTGGTGTGTCCTGGTGGCCTAGTGGAAAAGGCCACTGGATGCAGTCCACATCCATCTGAAGGATTCAAGTTCCAGACCTGGGGCCCAGGTAGACAACCAAGATCAACAACTAAATTAAAAAAATGAATGTATTTTTCCTCGTCTCTCTTCCTGCCTGTACCTTTCCTTTAAAAAAAAAAAAAAAGTTAATTTCCTAGTGTCCATTTTACTGGTGTTTCATGTTTTATTTTTATGCTGAAAAGCTCTTGGCACCAGTCTTTGGGTCCTCAACAAAGTAGGGATCACTCCTTCATGGTTCTTAGATACATCAAGTCCTTGTTATCTATATTTCAATTAACCTAAGATACCATGTTATAAAAAGTCACCATTTATTCAAATATGAAAAATAATCTAAAAAGATATGCATTCCTATGTTCACTGAAACCATGTACAAAGCTAAGATATGGAAACAACCTTTGGGTTCATTGATAGATGAGTAAATAAAGAAGATGTGGAATACTACTCAGCTATGAAAAAGATAAAATCCTGCCTCAACATAGATGAACCTTAAGGCTATTGTACTAAGTGAAATAAGTCAGAGAAAGACAAATCTATGATTAAATTCATATGTGGAAGGTAAAGAAACAAAGCACATGAACAGACAAAACCAAACCAAACAAAATCAGGTACAGGGAACAGACTGGAGGTTACCAGGATGGAAGTGGGTGGGGAGGTATGAAACATATAAAGAGAGTCAGTTGTATGGAGATAAAGGGAAACCAGATTTTTGGTGGTGATCATGATGTAGTACATACAGGATTGAGTTATAATTTCATATACTTGAAACTTGTATCCTGTAATAAATCAATGTTACTGCAATAAAAGTTTATTTTGAAAAATGCATCATTTTATATACAGTAAAAAAGGAAAAGATTTCCAATTAAACACAATGGGTGCAGCCTAGGGGAGTAGCAGTTAGGTCTGTAATCTATTTACATCCTGAGGACCTGGGTTCAAGACCTAGGGCTGGGGAAACAGTGAGGATAAATAATTAAATAAAAGAAATAAAATGCTTTTCTTTCAGCCTGTGTCTTTCCTTTAAAAAAAATAAATAAATAAAAGGGCATTTCTTGGTAGAGTCGTTCCCACGGGATGTTTTCCCCTGGACCTGGGACTAGAACCCAGGGGTATGTGGCCTGTGTTCCTTTGGAGGCGACTGACCAAACCGCTGCTCCACTAGGGCATGCCTGGGCTTTTCTTTCATTTGCTGCTGTCCTTCCTCCAAGTTTTGATGCTGTCACTTTATTTATTTATTTATTTTTAAAAGGAAAGGTATAAGCAGGAATGAAGGTGAGTAGGCAGACAGGCAGGAAGAAACATTTATTGTATTTAATTTAGTTGCTCATCTTTATTGTTCCCTGTGGCCCTGGGGTTTGAAACGAGGTCCTTGGGATATATGTGGTTTGTGCCACCAGAAGGCAGCTAACCAAACCGCTCCTCCACCAGGAAGCGCCAATGCTGTCACTTTGATGTTTGCACATGTGTAGGCAACGAGAACGCTATCAAGTCAGTCTCCTGGCTGATAGCTACTGGAAGACACCAGAGACAAGAAAACACACTGACTTCAGAGGTGTGGAAAAACAGTTGTCTCAGACACTTCTGCTTACTTCCCTGCATCCCGGTCGCCCCCAGCTCTCCAGGCCCTCAGTTGCTTCCAAAGGCCAAGTCGAGTTCATCAAGGGCACAGGTCAACGTGTGTTTTCTTTTTCTCTCCTTACAAAACAAGGAACTTGAGTTTTAAAGCATTCAAAGCACAGGGACTGCAGAGGGGCTGTCAAAGTGAGCTGACTACAGCAAAATTATGGCTATTTCTGGCTTCTGAGGCATTTCCTCAAACTGGTGACCACAAAGCCATCTCCCCGCATTGGGTCAAACCCTGACCTAAAACCAATGCTTCTTTGGCACCCTGGACAATATCTTGGACAGGTTGTAGTCAGCCTGGCTTCTTTTTCAGAGTTAGAAAATAAAGAATTTTGTTGCTGTAACTGTAAGGGTTAAAAGTATTTGATGTGGTGCACCCTGATGTAGTAGTGGTTAGGTCCATCACCTCTGAAGGAGCACAGGCCACACACTGCTGGGTTCAAGTCCTGAGTCTGGGAGGGGAAAAAAAAAACAAACCTATGTGAGCAACTAAATAAAATAAAATGCTTCCTCCTCTCTTTTCCTGCCTGCTTAACTCGCCTTCATTCTTACCTGTACCTTTCCTTTAAAAAAAAAAAAAAAAAAAAAGAATGTGGAATAAGAAATCCTTGAGTTATAGTCCTGACTCTGTCAATGTGAGAGTTAGGGCAAATGATGCTACTTCTTTGAGTCTCAGTTTCTTCATCTGCAAAATGGGAGTACAAACTCTTACCTCACAAGGTTACTGTGAGGACTAAAGAAATAATATTTGTAAAACAATGAATAGCTAACACTAAAGGGTTCTTACAGGCCAAGTTCTATATAAAGGACTTTATATGGATTATTTAATGTTAAAATACTCAGCATGTGCCTGAGGCATAGCAAACTAATTTTTATTACTATTGCTTGTAAACCTATTGTCAGGGTACCAGCTCCTTGCTTTTTAAGACATTGAGAGACACGCCCTGGTAGAGTAGCAGTTATGTCTGCTGTCTCCGTACACATACATCCCAACAATCATCCTTAGACCCAGGTTTCCCAACACCATTGTATTTTGTAAGTCATCCTTCCACGCTGATTGCCACTTTTACTTCTTAAAAGTTTAAGTCAAAGTTCAATATCTGGCAGAGCTATTCTCCCTGTTTTTCCCTTATTTTTCTCCTATGACATTTCCTTATTTTTCCATATGTCTGCTTTTCCTTCCCCTGAAATTATGTTTCCACTGGGATTGTATTAAAATTATTCATTAGGGGGAACAGACACTTATGTTACTGAATTTTTCTATGCAAGAACATAACAAAAGTTACTAATTTTTTCCCTCATCTCTTTTGTGTCTTTTCGCACTGTTTTAAAAGGCTATTCATATAGTCCTTGTACTTTCAAGTTTATTCCTAGCTAGTTTATCTTTGGGTTGCTGTCAAGGTCTATACTTCCACTGTGTCTTGTCAGTTTTTGGTATTTCACGATTCCAAACTATTCCCAAACCATGTGCTTAGCTGGGAAGGACACAAGTCATTTACTAAGAAGAGACTAGATAGCAAGGTCATGAACACTTATAGACACTGGCCTAGAATGAAGACCAAAACGTCACATACAAACTTGGGGTCCACAAACACCAGATCCAGGGTGGGACTGCAGGGCTCTCAGAAGAGTATTTCTGGTTATAGGGACAGGAGTTAACGAGCAGTCAAAGCGGAGTGTCAACCAGGTGGGAAAAGAAGGAATGAGTACAAGCTATTGCTGCATTCTTGTCTGCATGATGATTCTAAGCGTTCGTGATGATTTCACAGATTCAAGTAACCAGAAAGTACAGGAGGAACATACAAATGTAAAAAAAAAAAAAGGAAAAAAATGCCACCAAAAATTTTAGACAGGGAATACTAACCTACAATAAAACAAATGACTTCAATTTCTGTTTGCCTGGAATAAAAACACCTTTTGCCTCCCCTTTCGGAAAGGAAACACAAGCACCTGCAACAGCAGAGGAGCAGAGGGTGGCAGTGAAGAGCAAGCAGGCAGGGCCCTGGCCCCTCATCCGCTGTCACCCTTCGCAGAGCCCCTATAAATAACCTCAGAAAGAATCAAACTGGGCAGCATGCTGTGAGAGTGAGGAGCAACTGAAAGAAATTTGTCTCCTGCTCCAATTTTACCTCTGAGATCGAAGATTTTTTTAAAGGAAAGGTACAAGCGGGAATGAAGGTCAGAAGGCAGGCAGGCAGAGAAAGGAGAAAGAAGCATCTTTGTTTTATTTTTGTTATCTAGTTATACCAATGGTTGCTACCCGCCCCCCTCCCCAGGCCCCAGACTCGAACTCGGGGGTATGTGGCCTTGCGCGCCCTCAGAGGAGATTGCCTAGCAGCTACTCCACCAGGGCAAGCCGTTGAGCCAATTTAAAAGACAGCATTTAAAAGATAGCATCAAAGTATTCAATATTACAAAAAAAGCAGACTTTTACTCCATGACAAATGTTTTCATCTCTTATCTGATTAATATTTAGAAATGTATCTCCAAGCTTTATTTTATTTATTTTTAAAGCATTTTATTTTTACTTAGTTGTTCACATTTGTTGTTTCCCCTGCCCCCAGGTCTTGAACTCTGGACCTTGGGATGTATGTGGCACTGCCCCCAGGGTGCACTAGACTGCTGGGCCCCCCAGGGGATGCCCTCTCTTTGTTTTTAAATAACACCATTGGCACACTTGGTTTCAGGCATCATCTTCCCACTTCCCACAGGACCCTAACACGCATGAGTGCGCACGTGCACGCACACACACACACACACACACACACACACACAGAATTAGAGTAGAATTAAACTCATTTCAGTTGCTTGATATTCAATGTTCACAGAATTACGATATTTAAATCCTATTCACAACTCTGATAACTTTATTTCTCAAGTCACTTGCTTGCTTAATTTTCTGTTTCAATTTTAATAAACAGCTTCTATTCCAATTCCTCACAATCCATTGTTTAAAGGTGTAAGCTTTATTCAGAATCGTACTCACTGTAGTGAAAAGGTAAAAAGCAAACCAAATATCCACCAAGAAGGAACAGGTCAAATCTATTAGCTTTTCCATATCATGAAATATTTTGCAGACCTTGCAAAGGTTGATTAACAAGTATTGATACTTGTACCAAATTGAGCCTTTATGTTATGCCTGTAACTTTTAAATATCTTACAGTGAGCGTGCCCCCGCCCGGAAAGGAAAGGTTCAGGCAGGAATGAGGGGGAGTAGATAAGCAAGCAGGAAGAGAGGAGGAAGAAAACATTTATTTACTTGTTCATCTTGGTTGTTCCCCCAGGCCCTGGATGAGAACCTGGCTACCTGGGATGTATGTGGACTGCTCTCGTCCAGAGACGGCTAACCTAACAGCTACTCCACCAGGGCGCGGCCAGCATGCTTTTATAATCCAAAAAAACAGACGAAACTGTAATCAGGAAAAAGTGATCTGAACCATATTTTGTTTATATTTATCTATATGACTAATCAAATAAAAAATTTTATTTAGTTCCTAGAAAAAAGTCTGATTTTTTTTGTTTAAGCCTCACAAGTTTGGCTTGTAGGCCAATCATCTCAAGTTGTCTAGAGATTGCAACTTTGGAAGAAGGAAAACTAGACTTTTCATACTTCCATTGGGAAATGCTGTCAGAAAATGGGCGGAAAGCGCCGACTGTAAAGGAAACTCTCAACCTGAACCAAATACTAAAGCACCGACAGGAAGACGCTGCGGGTCCAGGCAGCATCTAAGGAGACAGCGGGCAGGCGGGCCTGGGCCCGCGGCAACTTCAGGGGAGGCCGCCCGGCCAGCGCGCGCCTGGCTCCTACCGTCCGCTCCGCGTGAAAATACCTGCCGCACGGCGCTGCGCGGCACCAGTGCAGCGACACGAGGGTTCAAGAGGGACACGACGGCGGCCTTGCGACCACCGTTCCTGAGGTCCCCGGAAAGAACCGGGGCCGGAGACTCGCAGCCCCAGGCTTCTGGGCGCTGGAAGCAGAGGCTACATGGGGTGCGATCGGATGAATGGTGCAGCCGAGTGAAACGAGTCAGTGACCACAACTTCCGAGGTTGCACGAACCCAGATGAACCAAGCGGGGCTCCCCCGGCCAGGGCCGCTCGCCCGCCCGCCCCGGGTCACGCACCGAAACGAGCGGGACGCGCAGGTGAGGCCCCTGCAGCTGGTTGAAGGCGGGGAACGTGCTCCAGGCGAGGAACCCGCCGCGCTCCGGTCCCAGCAGGGCCACCAGCATCACCTGGTGCTGGAAGCGCACGGTCGGCTGCTCCTCGTAGCTGCTCCGCTTCAGCCAAAACCCTGCGGGAAGGAGGGCGGCGCGCGGTCAGGCGGGCCGGCGCGGGCGGGCCGCGGGGAGCCGTGTGGCGCCGCGCTCCCGGGCACACTCACCGTGGCTCCGGAAGGCCACCAGCAGCGGCGGGATGTACGTGAGCACGGCCGCCAGCAGCAGGAACAGCGCGGCCTTGGAGCAGAGCCCCGCGCGGTAGCCGCGCTCGGCCGGGTGTGAGTAGAGCTCGTAGAGCGCCATCAGCGCGCCTTAAAGTCCGACCGCACGTCCCCTACCCCTCCGCGGTTCCTCCGAGACCACCAACTTTGGCTTCTCCCGGTTGCCATAGCCGTGGTAGCCACGGCAACCGACGGCGCAGGGAGTTGAACCAATAGCAAGAAGCCGGGGCTCGGGTCGGGGTGGAGCCAGCGGTGGGCGGTGCCCGCTAGCGGAAAGGGTAACCTGGCTTTACGCTGTATGTGCGCTTCCTCGAAGTCCCCGCCGTGCGGAAATAAAATGTATCGGTGCGCCAGAGTCGTAGCCGGGGCCCGTGTAAACATCCTGAAAAATAAAGATTTTTCATAAAAGTTGACTTACAATAAAACCTGCCTGCGTGTCATCTGTTCACCCACAATGTGGTTCATACTTAAGTCCAATCAGTCACAGCACAGCATCCACTAGAGGAACACACAGAACTTACATGTGGGGCGTCTGTCTCCAAGTTTTCTGTTACTTCTCCTTCACTCCGTAACAGGCCAGACATGGAAATAGGACACACATTTCCTGGCTTTTCAAGGGGTAGAGGAAAATCTACATAGCTGTTGTATATTTTGTTACTTGATACTGGCTACGAGCTTCCCTACTGGTTTGAGGGGAAGTTATGATCCTCCCCAAAGATGACATGGACTTATCACTTAATTGAATGTTCCCCTCCCTCTAGATACAAACCCCTAAGCCAGTATTTTGAACACGGCAGAAGCATACCATGATCCACTGCCAAATTTTTCATCAAAGGCCGGGATGGATCACATTGCCGAAATGATGAGGTTCATGCTGAATGGATCTAGCAGTTGATTCCGTCTTTTTTAGAAAAGAGAAAGGAAGGGAGAGAGAGGAGGGAGAAACATCTCTATTTTTGTTGTTTTGTGTTTTTCATCCCAGCTCCTGTCTTGAACCTGTGTCCTTTGGGCTGTAGGAGGTCTGCACACGTGTCTCAGCCCCAAGCCACAAGGCTGATGCCCCTGTATGAAAGCGACCCTGAAGTGCCTTTCAGATGAAGAGAATAGCAATATTCTAAAATCATATACAGTGAAAGGCCAAGATGTCAGCTCAAGATGACAGTGTCACCAGCCATAAAATGCTTTCACACATCTGGTTCACCACTACTCATTCTTGCTTTAAGGCTTTTCTGGAGTGGCAGCGTAGCTCTTTTTTTTTTTAAAAAAAAGGAAAGTGGCAGGCAGGAATGAACGTGGGCAGAGATAAGCAGACAGGCAGGATAGGGAGGAAGAAGCACTTTATTCAGTTGTTCATCTTGATTTTCATCCCAACCTCAAGTCTTGAACCTGGGTCCCTGGGACATGTGGCCTGTGCTCTCAGTCAAAGGCAGCTGACTAATCCCATACTCCACCAGCTCATGCAACAGGGCTCTTAAGTACAACAAAAGTAAGGTTTAAATTTACATTCTGATTCTGACATTATATTGTATCTCTGCTTTAAGTGGATTACTTTCATTTATTTAAATAACCATTAAAATGAGTCTTCTAGGGTAGAGGGCTCTAGTGTCACGTCCTTCTCTGAGGAAGGTGTTTGCCTCTAAAACGCCTTCTTTCAGGAGAAGTAAACATATGGCCCTTTGTATTTACTTACTTTCTCTGCTGGGAATTTAGATGCATCAAGTGCTTCAGCCTGCCCATGAGATGCTGTGAACTTTGCAAAAGTAATAATCGATAATATTTGCCATTTGCTTCCATGATTTGAAGAAGCCAACTACTGTGAAAGTTTTATTTCAGTTCCATAAAAGACTATTAGACATAAGCAGTCTGCACCTACTGGAGGCTGCTGACTTAACCACGAAACCACTAAACCACCAGGGCTCACTGTGAAGTCTTTCTCCGTCAGCCTTACTTGGCTTTGTGCTCGCCCCTATTGTCCTAGCCATCCCTCAGTATCCATATCCATGTATCACTTCAGCATTGGAAATTGACTGAGTATTTTATTGGCCTGTTAATCTATAATTGCACATATTCATTACCCTATTTCTCCTTATTCACCTCTTCTATTAACCTTCTCCTTAAATAAGGCATAGAGTGTCCTTAGAACATTCAATATGCTAAATTAGCATGATCCAATGGGTAAAGATGGTGATGCATATGATTAAGGCAGATCACAGAAGCCATTCAGAATTGTAAACTGGAAAAAGACACTAAGAAAGTAAGTAGGGCGCTCCCTAGTGGTCTGGCGGTGTAGCACATGCTGGGAGCAGTCCCAAATATATTCCAAGGTCTAGGGTTCAGGACCCACTGGGAGGAGCAACCAATGTGACCAACAAAATAAAAATAAATGAAATGCTTCTTTCTCCTCTCTCTTGAGGCCTGCCTTCATTCCTGCCTGCACCCTTACTTAAAAAAAAAAAAAAAAAAGTAGAGAAAAAGCAGAAGACAGAAAGACTACACAGTCAGGTGACATGCCTCCAAGTTGGTGACAGTGGATTTTCCCCTAGGTAGTGTATCAAACCCTTCCATGTGCAATGCAGTCATGTACTCATGCCGTGGACTAAGACACAATCACTAACTCTGTTAAAGAAGCAGGGGTTTTCCATTACATTTCTAACTCTTCCACTGACTCACTGAGTATCAGATGGCACACGACCATCTTCATTCCTCAGTGTTTAGTTCCATTTGCAAATTTTGTATTTTCATGTTTTCACTTACTCTCTAGCTGATGTCACACAGTTCAATAGCTTTAGACACCTCTCCTGAATGAGACTATTCCTAGAACTATTCACCTACTCCACATTTTCACTTGGCTGTGTCTCGTGGACTCTCCTCCTTCATATAACCACATCAAATTATTGATCCTCATTCCAAGCTGGTTCCAATATTTTCGTACATGGAGTTTCCATATTTCCAAAACCCAGACTGACTCGTCTGTCATTGCTCATCTCCACTTAGTAAATTTTGTTGGCTCTCCCTTCAAAACACAGCTAGAATGGGGGCCAAGGAGTAGGGAAATATGGACATGAGTGGTGTTACTGGGTCTTCAGGTCCAGGTGTGTAGATACTGGGGTGTCACCTCCAAGGCATCTCAGGGAAGTGGTGAATCATGGCTGATGTGATGGAGCACCTGGGTTGTTAGTCTCGTGAATTTCAGCAGGCAAGAGGCCATTGCATTTATTGATAGGCTGTAAGCTGCGGACACCGATGTGGTGGAATCAGTATTGGAAGACAGATGGATCTGACTACATGGTAGAAGGCAACTATGTGGCATGACTACTGCAGGGTACATTTCTGTGGCTCAGTGGTTAAAGTGCAGGCCATGCGAAGCCTAAGAACTTGGGTTCAGGACAAGGACTAGGGTTAAAAGCAAAAACCAAAAAACAAGGCGTGGCCTGCTGGAGCAGAGATTAGGCCAATCATCTCTGAAGAAGTACAGGCCATATAACCCTGGGTTTTAGTCTTGGGTCCGGGAGAAGCAACCAGTGTGAACAACTAAATAACAATAAAATAAAGTGGTTCCTCCTTTTTCCTTCTGCCTACCTGCCTACTCACCTTCATTTCTGCCTGCACCTTTCCTTTCAAAACAAAATAGTAAAACAATCTTGGTGCTTCCAGGCCCCAGGTTCATGTCCCAAGATCAGGAGAAACAACCAAGATGAACAACTAAATAAAATAAATAAAAATGCTTCTTCTTCCTCTCCTCCTGCCTACCTGTCTGCCCACCTTCATTCCTGCCTGCACCTTTCCTTTAAAAAAACAGTCAGATCACATCATACCTTTGTTTAAATGATTCCACTGACTTCTCATCTCATTCTGAATAAAATCTGAAGTTCTTCATGTGGAATTGGAAACTTAACAGTTTTGTTCTAGATCTCATCTCCTAAAACACTCTGTTTATTCAGCTCTAAGTGTTCCCTCCTGGTCCTAGAATATACCAACCATTTTACTGAATTAGCATTCTATCCCACCATTCCTCCGCAGTCATCAGTCCTACTTTTTCCTTTCTAAACAATGCCTATCATTACCTGACATACTTATCTTTTTGTCTTTTCCCGCTAGAATGCCAACTCCATGAGAGTGGAAGTGTTCTCTGGTCTATTCACTGCTTTCCCCCAACACAGACGGCAGCAATAATTTCTAATATATATACAACAACTATCTCTCTCTCTCTCTCTCTAGATATCTATATCTATATCTATATATAGATATATAGATATAGATATAGATATAGATATACCACAACGATAATTTCTAGGTACAAAATTCAAAAGCCTTCACTTCATTAAAAACAGGCAAGCAAAAACTTATTCCGATTGCTCACACAATCCTGAAATAACAAAAATACATTTACAATGAAACTAGGTTACACAGCATCCGCCAGGAATTTAGACTGCAGGAAATGATATTAAAACAACTTGGCCTCTCAGAAGGCTCAGAATGAAAGGCACGTGGCAACAATCATGTGCCTGATGAAGGGAACATCCTTGGTGCATATTCACCAGCTCATAAACAGATGATGACCCAGAGTACACTGCCCTGGTGACTCTGCTGGGAAGAAAGGAATGACATCACTGAGAGCCTCAAGGCATATGTCCAAGCAGGTGACAAGCACCACCGAGCCTAGGCTGTGATTTCTGTACCCGGCACCAACTGCCAAAGAAGACGGCCTCATGACCAGCTCTCAGGGGAATTCTCAGGGCCTGACAGTCACCTCTAACGCCTGCACCAGCTAAGGTTAAGGATCTCTTTGAGGTGCACATTTGTGTCAGTATGTATTCAAGTAGCTATTCATGAGTAAAGGGAGGAAATGGGGTTTGTTTAAATTCAATGTCTAAGTCCAAGGCAACTTACTGTGGCTGTCCCCAATACTGGTCCCCCAGATTGCCACCAGTACCCCTCCCCACACGGTCTCCTCAAACTAGTTACTCCTCACTGAGTCCCTAACCCGTCACCACTTGAATAGTCCTCAAACTGTCAAGTTCCGTCCTGATACCGTCAATCACCAGAGACCCCTGGGCTCACAGTCATTCCCAAAATCCCCCTCTAGTCACCAACGGCCGTCTAGGGACAACCATCTACGACAGCTCCATTCTATCAGCTACATCTCAAAGTCCCTTGTCACCAACGTCCACCGAGACCTCATTCCCGTCACCGGTTCCAGAAGAGCCCCTCCCGGAGCACCAAATCGCACACAAACAACCGGCGGCCGGCGCGGGCGCGCCACTTCCTGCCGGGCCCTGCGGCCCCGCCCCTCCGCGTGCGGCCACGCCCCCTCGAGGCGTCGGGGCGTGCGCCGCCGGAAGCCCCGCCCCGGCCGGTTGCTAGGCTTCGGCAATCGGAAGTCCCGCCTGCCGTGTAGTCGTCGCCGCCGCCACCGCCGCCGTCGTTGTTGTTGTGGTTGGTGCGCTGAGCTCCGCGGCTCCGAGAGCCGGCTGCGTCCCTTCCTCGCTGCCGCCATGAAGTGGATGTTCAAGGAGGACCACTCGCTGGGTAAGCGCCCGACCTCCGGGCGGGGCCGTAGGGGCCGGGCCGGCGGGTGGGCCCCCTCCCCCACCGGGCCGCTGGCGGCTGGGCCGGGCCGGGCCGGGCCGGGCGGGGCGGACACCGCTCTGGGCACCCCGGGCGGATGCTCCCGGATTCCGTGTCGCCTTCCACAGGCCCTGGCGCACGGTGGACCCCGGCCGCTGGGACTGTTGACTCGAGGGCCCGGGGCGTGCTCAGGTCGCGGGGGTCCGGGGTCGGGGAAGAGGGCCGGGGGTCCTGGAACCCAGCGGCTGGCGGGTGCGACCGTCAGCCCGGTGTGCTTCTCCCACAGAACACAGATGTGTGGAATCCGCGAAGATCCGAGCGAAATATCCCGACCGAGTTCCGGTGAGTGTTGGGACTCCCCGCCCCCTCACCTCACTGTCACCTCTGTCGTCTAGGACCCGTGATAGAGCCCCAGGCCATTCACAGTTGACAAGTCGAGGTTCCAGCTGCAGTTCTAGTAGCAGGCAGGCCAGACTGGGGTAGGGGCCGTCGGGGCCGCTCGGTGAGGGCCTCGAGCTGGTGATGTTCAGGGTGCGTCGGTGCTGAAGCTCCTGATCTAGGCCAGTGAGCTGTCTTCGGCTCCCAGCTCCCTGGCCAATTATGTAAGGAACGACATTCTAGGGCAGGGCAACAGGTCACTGCCACTTTGGGGACCAGTGATGGAGGGAGATTGTTACTTTGGTCTTGGGACGTGGTACTTTGGTTTCAGGCATTCATTTTTAACTTTGAGCCTCCATCTCTCCCTGACTTCAACTTGCTTTCCAACCCTGACCCTGTCCTCTCTTCCTGGATAAACAACTCTTAGAAGCTGACATAATCCTATACTTTTTCCAGGGGAGGGGAAGATAGTCTCTGTAAATTTACTGGTTTTTACAACACATCTCGTTCTGTTATTGTAGCTCTTTGCTTGTGGGGAGGGAGCAGGGAGGGACACATTGAAAGGTAGTTTTGAAGAGAAGCAAGTCTAAATGGAGAGCTTGGCTTTTGGCTGGGATGCCTGGGCATTCCCACTTGTCCATCATGCTAGTCTCCTGTGTTCCTTGGGAATCTTAGTTCCTCTGTAGTGTGAAAGCAGTGCCATTCTGGGGTCCTGAATTAACAGGCTGTAGATGAAACCCTCACCACATATTCTTGGGTCTGCCCAGAGTGTTGACAAGCTTTATAATAAGGGCTGTGTTTCTCTTATGCATGCTGATCTCAGGGATGAGAAATATAATCATTGACCACAGAAAAGCACTTACCGTTTCTCCGTAACACATTTATATCAGTTCTTAACCTCCAGAGTGTGTGGTTTATTAAGGCTGAGGCCTAATTTCTCATGTTATGCAGTCTCCCACCCACCTCTTTGCCCACACACAGTACCTCAGCTCCCTGAGAATACGAGCCTCCCATTAGCAATCCAGTACTGACCTCTCTTTGCTTTCCCAGGTGATAGTGGAAAAAGTCTCAGGCTCTCAGATTGTTGACATTGACAAACGGAAGTATCTGGTTCCCTCCGACATCACGGTGGCTCAGTTTATGTGGATCATCAGGAAAAGGATCCAGCTTCCGTCTGAGAAGGCAATCTTCCTGTTTGTGGATAAGACAGTCCCGCAATCCAGGTAGAAATGTTTGTTTGTATTGGTCATCTGCGTGGCTGCTTACAGAACTCAAAACTTTGGAATTCTGAAGACTCTTAGAGGTCCTGAATAGAAATCTGGATAGCATACTCTCTTACATCAGAAACTCCGGGAAAATACAAAAGGGCTGCCATACATGGGAGAGTACTTTCGGTTAAGAAAACAGTGTAAGACTCAGGCAGCTAAGGTGCAGGCCATGTAGCCATGTAAAAGCCCAAGGGCCCTAGTTTCGGGGAGGTGGCTTTGGGAATAGAATATGGTCTGGACTTTTTTTTTTTTTTTTTAAGATAAAATCAAGTCTCAGATTGCCAGTTGAGGACTTACCTAGGCTTCAGTCTCAGTAGAACTGAATCCTGAAATTAGATTTTCTCCAAATGATCCATGAAATAAGTTCTGTCCTGTGCTTTATGAGGAGGTTGTAGGCCCTGCCGAGACTCAGGTTCAGTAAATCGCCCTGTTTGCTTGCTCTCCAGACTTAGTCTGTTTGCCACTGTGAGCGTTTGTAGCTGCCTGATCCTCAAGTATGCCAAAATGGCTGCTGTCCAATAAAGGGCTCTGAGGTCTCTTTACAGACCGAGGCCTCCCTTGGCATCACCTTCTCTGAATGTCAGAGTAACCATCCCTTTTCTCTAGTTGTTAGGCTGTCTGGAAGCATCTTTGGGGTAACTTGCGGCCTGAATCGCAGCAGGGGCATTACAGTTCCCTTTGTCATGTCGTTGACAGCCTGACTTTGGTCCCCATGGAAAGAGGAAAATGGACTGGCTCATTCTTAAGTCCCTGGTAGTCCTTTCCCGTTATTGATTACTTATGGGCCTGAGCCAGCTAGCCTCCTCACTCCTGAGTGTGAGTTTCTGACTGCATCTCATTCTGGTGAACCAGACTAAGTTTTGATACCTCTCGAAAGTAGTACTTCCAAAAACTAAGGCTTTTTTAGAAGTAAAAGCTGAGGACTAACCTGGGGACTAACTAACCCCATAGGCCAAATATGTGCCTTTTGAAAGTCCTTGAGAGCTCCAGAAGAGGGCTAAGCCGAGTTCCAGTCTCCTCCAACAAAAGGTAGAATTCTGTGGCTACTTTTTGGTTTGATTTTCTCTTCCCCGTTTCCGCCATCTACACTTTCTGGTGTTTGGCAGAGAGGAGGTAGGTTCTTCCCTAAGGCCCCGGCCTGCCCACGCGGTGCCATTGGTGTGCTATCATTGTGGCTCAGGGAGTGCGGTGTTGTCACCCCCTTGGGCTCTTCAGCTTTCCTTCCCAGGCCCCTGGCAGTGTTCTGCTGGCCGTGTTCTCACCAGGGGGCGGCATTGCGCACCTGTGGTCACTCTTAGTTTCCCTTGAGGTGGTCGGGAAGACAGACGTCGTTACACCTGCACCTACTGCAGAGCGAGGCATCCTATTCCTCCTCCTGGAGGTGGCTTCTTAGTGGGAGGAAGTGGATGGCTATGGCATTGAGTTTATTTTTCTCGATTCCAATCCTTCATGCTGGAGGGACATAAAGGTGGCTTCTAGACATTTAGATTACTTTGATAGCTCCTCGTCAATCTAGCAATTGAAATGGCTGCAGATTTTAGCACCTGCCCTCTCCCCCTTTATCCCTGAGATATAAATAGAATTGGAAATGAAAAATGATTCTCAGGGCAGCAGAGGCTGCTTCAGGGCCGTTTTCTCTCCAAGTCCCATTTGTCTTTCTAACCTGGTGAGAAATCTGCTCGATAGCAGATGACACCAGTGAGCCAAGTCAGGACCCAGACAGTCGCTGACCAGGGCCTTGGGCCCCAGTTAATGACTTAGTGCTTTATTAGTTTGAGAGGGGAGTTTTATTCTTAAAAGCAAATGGTGGCAGTGTCTTCTGGTTTATGCAAATGCTAATTTGCAAACAGGATTGCCACAGGTTCTCAGCTTTACCACAACCTGCCCCGCCCCCAGCAGTTTAGCGGCCTCTTTCTCAGCTCTTTCCAGCATCTTCAGGGAAGTATGGGCCTTCCCTTCGTCTCCTTCAGCCCGTGCTGCAGCCCTCAAAGGGTGGCCAGGAGAGCAGAGTTGAGAAAGGATGAATCTGTGCCTGCAGAAGCCCTCCTCCGGCCCTTCACACAGGGACCTGGGCTCAAAGAAATAACTTCAGTTCTTCCTGCCTGGGAGTGGGACTGTGGGAGGGTGTGCAGGCAATCACCATGCAAAATGTCATTGTTGCCCGTAGTAGTTTTAAGTATTGAGTCTAGAAATAGACACAGAGGCAAATCCCTAAGAGTTTTACTTCCTAAATTCTGAATTGTTTTTGTTTTGTTAATTTTAAAGAAAGGGGCAGTGGCAGTGGGGTGGGGTAGGGGGTTCTCAGTTGTCTTTTCCCATTTAGCCTTGGAAAGTTGAGTTTATTTAGTGCCTCCATCAGGAAACAGGTCAGAAACAAGGGAAACTTACTATGCCTTGGTGCACAGGATGTGAGAAAGAACCTCTGTATACAAGCTTCTGGTTCCTGGCATTAGAGAGGACCCAGGCCTGGCAGTGCTGCCTACCTTCTGGTCTTTAGAAGGTAGTGGGAAGTTTTGTTAATTCCCTGCTTAAAATAGAAACAGGAGTGTGCTTTGCGATCTCTCTAGGGTGTTAGACTCTGGGACTGTTACACTGGGAAACCTGGCTGTTCCTAGTCAAGATTATCGTGTTATCGGCTTCTCGGTCTAAAGAAGTCCTCAGAAAAAGTGATCTCTTATAGTCCATTCAGACTTCATTTACAAAGGCGCCTTAATTAAGCACGTTTGATCATTTCCTCTTGAAGAATTGGGTTGATTTAGTAGTGGAGTAGTGCATATGTCTGGGGGAAAATCTGAGAAAAGAAAGAACCAGTAGTTCGTTTTTATTAGAATACCGAGGAACCTTCAGGGCCATTTACCCTTCACTCTGGGGCGAGTCATTCAGGATCTAGGGGTCACGTCCTGCCCCTCACCCACCCTCTTCCCCAACTTCACCAGAGGCACGTGGCTCCAAAGCAGCTGGGTGGCCAGGTGGGCCCATTAGTTGAGCCAGCTCATGAGTCAGGCTGGACGCCACAGCCTCCATGACCTGACCTTGGCCGGGGGCCAAAGGGAGGCTGTGCCCGGGTCGGGCTTCCACACAGTTCTGCCTCCCGATCCAAAGGCCTTGGCGTGGCTAAAACTAATGCTTGCCCTGAGCAGCATGCTCATTCTGGTGGTGGCTCCTTCTGGAAGCGACCGTTATTATTGGTTAGTTCCTTCACTGGAGAAGTAGTTGGGCTGGATTTGAATGATGGGGGAGTACAGGGCTTTAGGGAGCAATGTAAGTTCATCTCACTCAGTACTTCATGGGCTGTGCCTGCACACACCCTCCCTGAAGGGCTGGCTCCGGGGCTTGACACTTCCATTGACTTTTCCCATTTCTTTTTCAGATTCAGAGCTTGTACATACTCATAGCATCCTTCTTGAGTGACTGATACTTGAGGCCATGGTGATGTGCCTTCGTTTTAGGGACTGGAGACTTGTCTTTGGGTGTCTCTTCAGTCAGTAACCTTGGCAGGAAGCCTGGGAGCTACGGTGCCGCCACAAGGCGTCAGGCCATCCCGCAACCCTGACATCAGTCTCTGTGGAGCGCAGGGTCCTCAGGCATTACGTCAGGAGCCTGCCCAGTGGTCTCTGCCTGGGGCCCCTGCACTAGAGGCTTATGGGACGTGTCCTGAAGTGACTCGTCAGTGTCTGCTACAGACCGCCTGCTGGCCAGGGCCGGGTTTTCCGGTCGGACTGTACAGATGTGCTACTCTTCTTCCATGACCTTTGGGGAAGCTGGGAACTTTCAGTTCCCCGTACTGGGCACTGTCAGTTTTCAGTTTCCTGGCCCACGGTCTACCCTGAATATAAGGACACGGTACTGCTGCCTTAGAACTAAATAAAGTTGTGCCACAGAGAAGCGGAGGACGGAGACAGGACTCTAAGTCATTAGGCACAGCCATCTGGTGGTCAAGTTACAGGATCTGGAAGAGGAAGCTCGGAGGCTTGGCTACTCTCTGTGTGAAATAGGCTGACAACAAAGGCCTCACCTGGGAACCTGTTAGAAGTGTAGAATCGTAGGCCCCCCTTAACCTACTGAATTCAGATAGACACTTAGATGCAGGTGATTTCTGAAGCACATTGTGAGGAGCGCTGTCTCCAGGGAGATCTCTGCAGGAGGAACAAAGACGCTGACATTAGGTCATTCGAACATGGCTGCGCATTCATGTGGAGGCAGCCCAGCCTGGTGGTAAGAATGTCTCCTAACTTTGTGAGGGGGTGAAATACTTACCTCCTTTATAATCTGTAATCTACGAACTACAGATTGTGATAGTCTCTGCCTCATAGGATTGTTGTGGAGACAAGAGTTACTGTCTAAGTCATTCACTCAGCATAGCATGTGAGTGTTGTTGTAATTAGGACTTTATGATCGCCGGTGACATCATTGGTTAAAACAAATTAGTAAGGCCCAGTTGTACCTCATAATGAAACCTAAAGGCAGGAAGCAGTGGGAGTGCCACTGATTATCAGTCCCCACTGTCTGAGAGCCTTGCCTTAGATGGCGTGGTCCCAGTGGTCACTGTTTTCACGGGCAGCAGACAGAGGGTCTCGGGGTGGGGGCCACGGGTGCTTCTAATGCCCCTCAGATCTTTGTCACTCAGCATCCGGATTTAGAGTAGTGCAGTAGGGCTCCCGACTTGCTGGGGAGAGAGAAGAACTTAAGTGTCCGGTCGAATTGCACACAGTGTGATAACGGAGTGGGGAGATATTAGGACAGGTCTCCTCAAGGTCACCCGGCACTGTTGGGCCAAGTCGGGCAAGGAGACTTGTGGCATAGCTGTCGCTATTTTCCTCCTCGCTTCATCTGAGCAGCTTTAGAGCAAGCGTTTCTCAAGGGCATTCCCAACCAGCAGCGTGAAAGTCATCTTGAGACTCGGCTCCGTGTTGGAGCCCTCCACTAGTTGCCCACTCCTTGCTCTGCTGCTTGGCTGTCAGTCACGTGGCTTCCTACCCACGTGACTCTTCAGGATGCGCATCCTGAAAAAAAACCAGACAGGTCTGTCTTCTCTTGCAGAGGGACTACTGTTTCTCAACCTGGCTGCTCGTGGACTTACATGGGCATTTTAAAGCGTGTGCCTGGGTCCTGGCTCCAGACCTTCTGATTCCATTGGTCTGAGGTGGGGCTCAGGTGCAGAGATGTTTGTAAAGCTCCCCTTGTTTCTGGTGGGCAGAGGCTGAGACCCTGCACTCCGTGCGTTCTCAGGAGCAGGCGTTCCTCCCGCCTGCCTCACGTGTCCCAGAGTGCTGCTGTTACTAGAAATGGTTTATGAGCCACATAGGTAATGACATTTTTTTCTAGTAGCGACATTAAAACAAAACAGGTGACATTAATTTTAATAATATATTTGGTATAGTCAAAATGTTATCAGCATTAAAAAAATGAAATTTTTACATATTTTTTCATATTAAATCCTTGAAATCTTGCGTCTGGTTTTTAGTTACAGCACCACAGTTCAGTCAAGCCACATTTCAAGTGCTCAGTGTAACTAGTGGCTACTGTATTCAACCGCAAAAATGAAGGACATTTCTGTCACAGCAGAAATTTCTCGTGGACAGTGCTGTTCCAGGGAGTCCTTATTTTATAAATTCTAGGTTAAGAGGGAGCATGGTTTATTGTAGAGGCTGATGACAGGCCATTTTGTATTCATACTCATCCACCCCCATGTTGTTGCTTAATAATTCTCCTCTGCCCACGCAGCTAAGCAGGCCGAGCTTGCTAGCAGGGCAGGAAGAGGACAGAACAAAACCCTCGCCTTTATAAATGTGTTCTGTACCTGTTTACTTGGAGGTCCCACACGGCCCACCAGGAGCAAAGCAGCAGAGCTTTGCCCGGTTGAGGAGACCCCTCGTAGCCCAAGGTCCTCATTTCACTGAGTTTTAAGCATCTACGGTGACTTTTTTGAGACAGCGACCTCTGACGTCGAGCTGGCTCTTAGACCTCTGTTTCACTGCCGGTGCTGATCGACCCCAGCGCTCATGGCACTCCTAGCACATGTCTGTGCCTGCTGCTCATCTCTGCTCTGTAACAGTAGTCACGTGGCCAGAGCTCGCCTGGGGTTCCAGGTGTTACTAGGCTTACTCTGGAGCCGGCGAAACTCCGTCTCACGGCAGAGAACTTGATCCGTGTCCTCTACTGCAGTCTGTTTTACAGCTTAGGGAAAGCCAGCTTTGCCACCCCCACGTTAGTTGGAGCAGCGTCTATTTTTGGAGGGCTCTTAGGAAGGTTGGGCAGCACGTCTTCGGATCCCAGAAACAATGAGAGCTTTTTACATTACGTGTGAGGAAAATAACTTCTCTTGCCTGATGCGAATGTGATCTCTGAGGCCAGGGGATTTGGCAGAGGAAAGTCCATTAGGATGAAGCCCCTGGTGCAGTGTCACCTTTAGGTACGAGTGCTGGCGTCCAGCAGAGCGGCCCGAAGATGAGAGCGCCATGCACTGTCCTTACCTGGGTGCTGCACCCACAGGGATGGATGGGCCTCTTAGGTGCGTAACTTGGGTTGGTTTTCCTTGTCCTTGGATTCAGGGACTCGACAGCCAAGCCTGCTCAGGTTGCTGGACCTTTAGCCTCCGAAGGATTTATTTGTTGTGTGGCCAAGTGGCCTCGCCTGTGGCAGGAGGACTTGATTCTAGTCCTGTCCACCGACGCCTAGTTGGCCTTAATCTTTCAGTGGCCCGTCTTCTCCCGTAAAACAAGGCTGTAGGCAGCGAGCAGCTACTGACATCCGAATTCACCTACCTCCACAGGCGCGGTGGCGCGGGGTTCAGGCCAGACTCCTGCCCTCCGGGGAGCCATCTTGCCCCAGCACCTGGACTCTGTAGCTAAACCCACTTCTCAAAATTCAAAACTGTTTTTTTTCTCTTCAAGCCTAACTATGGGACAGCTTTACGAGAAGGAAAAAGATGAAGATGGATTCTTGTATGTGGCCTACAGCGGAGAGAACACGTTTGGCTTCTGAGGGCCACTGCTGGGTTGGGTGCACCGTTCCTGCTTGTGTACTTGTAAATAGCCGGCCGTTTTCAGTTATTACACCAGAACCTCTTCACGTAGATCTATGAATGCATTTGTAACTGGAGTTATTTCTTAATATATTGGAAGGTTTTGTTTCCTTAGACTAGTAAATTATCATACAGAGTTTTATTTTGAGTTTTTCCTTTTTTTTTTTTTTTTTTTTTTTTTTTTTTTTTTTTTTTTTTTTTTTTTTTTTTTTTGAGTGCACTGTCCTCATGGCTATATTCTCCAGGGAAATTGTTCCTCTGGGAATCATATTTAATGAAGACATTTCCATATTGAAGTGAGGTAGGTGAGGTATTAAAGTAAAAGGGAGGGAGATGGTACATTTATTCTGGATTATGTTTGAAGTACTAGATGGCTAAGTATTAAAAGCATCCAAATGAAATCCTTAGCAATCAGAATACTTGCTTCACTAGATCTTTGCCAACTGCCAGTCATGTTGGACTGAGCTAATCTGTTCCTCTTTCTGAAACTATTAAGGTAAATAATTAACAATAAAACTTCCTCTTGTAAAGGCATTGCAGTGTGACCATGTTCTTTATTCACCTTCATTTAGACAGGTCAGAGAAGTGACTGCTACGTCTGCTGGGCCAGAAGGAGGGTTTGTGGGGCCCAGGACGGCAGAGCCTAGACAGGAAGCACTGGTCCGTGTTGAAAGGAGGAATTTTTTTTTTCCTGGTTAATACATTCCCCTGGTTCTGATCTTGAGATGATACAAAGATATACATTTCAGGGAGTCCTGCTGCCACCACTGTCGACGACCCTAACTGTCCGCCTTCTGGGAAACCACTTGTACTGGCTTCTTTCTTTTCTGTGTTTCTTGTTGGAAATACAGTTAAATATGAATAGGTCCTTATTTTCTTCTCTTGTACAAAAGAAAACACTTGTACACTGCTTAACAGTATAATGTCATCTTTTCATATCAATTCAGAGAACCTTTCCATTCATTTTTACAGCAAACAGAATTGCATGGTGTGAACAGATTATTACTTTCCTAGTCCCCTATTGAAATTTGGGTTGTTGGCAATCTCTTCCTACTAAATACAGTATCATAATGATGCCCTTGTGCATACAGCTTTCTATATGTACCTGCACTCCAACGTGCTGCTCTCCAGTCCCTTCTTCCTAACAATCGACTGGATTTTCCCAGGCCCCCAAGTTTCATGATTTCCTACAAATTAGTATAATGTGTAGGCTTGCCAGGACACAAAGACACCTAAGAGGAAATGCTAAGTGACTTTCCTAAACTGTCGAAGTGTGTTGGCGGCTTGAGCCCTACATAAATCATCTGAATAAAGAAGCCAGGTATCACAGCGATCTAGGGACATGTAGTTAAAATAACTCAAACTTTCTACAGGGGAGAAAATGGACCTTTAGCTTTATCTTTAACAAATTATGTAAGCATCCCATCGAAGCTCTCTGCTGATACCACCTTCCCAGTTGGGATCAGAAGAAACTTTTTTGAAGAAAAGGTGTAGGCAGGAATGAAGGTGAGTAGCAGGCAGAGAGAGGAAGAAGTAGCATCTTTGTTTTTTAATTTTTATTTAGTTGTTCACACTGGTTATTTCTCCCCAGACCCAGGATTCGAACCCTGGGGTCTATGGCTTGCTCCTTCAGAGGCCACTGACCCAACTGCTGCTCCATCAGGGTGCCCTGTGAAGAAACGTTTTTATCTTTCTCAAACCTGACCCAGTAAAATCCATGGTCTTTGTTACTGACAGTTTCAAACTGGAAACAGGTAGAACTGACTTCCGAGTGAGCAGGGTGTAAAGGGAAGGAACACTAAAGGTTGTGAGTAATCTTGTTCTTGTTCGCAGCGATACGCCTCAGCTCAGACTGGCTTAAACTGAACAGGCAGTTCACTATGTGAGCAGCCGCGAAGGGCCGGTTCGCTAGCTTCAGCCGCAGCGGAAAGCAGACATCACAGGACAGCACAAACTTCTCGGTGTGTTTTCCTTTGTGTTGACTTTATTCTAGGCAGATTCCTCCAAGTTGATGGCAAAGATGGCCCCATCAGCTTAGCAACTCAGGTGGAAAGAGCATTTCTTTTCAGAACTGGCGAAAATCCCTGGGAGGACTCTGGCCTTGAATTACCAAACAGTTCTCCCCACTTGGAACAGGGACTAGTGGGGATTAATGTCGAATCCCTCCTTAACCATGTGAACAAAATAGGATTAGATGGACATGGAAGAGGGGTGGCTTTAATTTCCAGGGACTTCCCAAGAGGGTGCACATAAAGGTCTGACGTGGAGCCAAAGAAAGACGCTGAGAAAGGGCGCTATTATCCTGTGCTGCCATCAGCTTGGCGTCACCACCGGGGACCCTCAGCACCTCAACTCCTGGAGGCACTCCCGGTGTCATGCACTTTCACTCTCTGGCTGCCAGCTAACAGCCATCACTGTTTCCATCAAGTACTCTTCTGGAGTCGCGCCCACGGCAGGGAACGCGTGCTTGAGACCAGCACTTGGCAGCCCGGGCTCCCGCCTGGACTGACTTTCCGCCTTTGCTTTTTTCCCATCAAGACACTTTCCTGCACTGGGAGTTTGAAAAGCAGTGTAGTTCTAAAAGCTCGTCACCCTGCTGGCTCATGAGGATGAGGGGAAAAAAATCCAGTCCAGGCTACCAGAGTGAAACAAGTGATCTCCACCAGACCTGGTTACCCACATGACAAAGCATACGTATCTCAAAGCTTCAATGGGCTCTGTTTTCCAGAGAAAGCTTCTCTGCATTATCTACCCAATTAAGAATTTGCATGAGAAATTCTACCTCATCACTGAAAAAAAACTGAGCAATCTAATTGCTAGGACCTCATTTTGCAGACACGTGACAGGTGATCAGGGCTTCAATACTCTCACCACATCCAAAGGAAGTAGTGGCCGAGTTGGTACTAGGACATAATTACTTAAATATCCAGGCCAAAGTTTATTCTATATCAACTAATAACAACTCAGGTTTTCTTTTTGCATTTTTAAATTCCGATATAATTACAATAAAATACACAGATCTTTAGTACAGAGTTTTTTTTTTTTTTTTTTTTTTTTTTTTTTTGAGAGAAAGGGAGCAGAGGAAGAAGCATATTGTTTCTAAGGAATGAAGAAGCACTTTTAATTTTTTTTAGTTGTCCCCCTGCCCCTCACCCCATGGCCCTGGGTCCTTGGCCTTGAGGTGGTTCACACCCCGGTTACTGACCCACAGCCTGAGCCACCAGGGCATGCTGAGCTTAATAAATTTGATAACATGTTTACACTCCTAATAAACACTCCAAAACACAGACTGCGTCTATCCTAGAAAATTCCAATGGCCTTTTCCCATTCAGTGCCCTTTTCTCATCTTCCCTCAGTAGGCAGCAATCACTGCTGATTTCCATCCCCTTTGGTTCAAAATCACATTTTAAGAAAAAACATTGGATACATGGGACTTTGCTTGCAACCCTGAAGAGTCTCTGCAGAATTTCCCTCCCTCTCTGAGGCCACACGTACTACAGATTTGTTTCAGATCCATCTGGACAGGCTTCAAAAGATTAGACTTTGTCCCAATACACACACGTTTAGGTTTAAAGAGATTCACATTTAAAGGGCATGAAGGCCAACTCTGATTTCTCACTCTGCAGCAGGAAAAGATCTCTTGTCAAATAAAGTAGCTTCCTCCAAAATGTCTGCCTTGTTGACTGAATCCAACCATTCAGCTAGGAGAGCTATCTTGTTTCTATGGAAAGAACTGCTCATCCAGGTGCCCCCTGGTAGCCTAGTGGTTTAAACCACAGTCCACATACATCCGAAGGTTGCTGATTCAAGACCTGGGGCTGGGGAAACAACCAAATAAAATAAAAGTGCTTTTTCCTCCTCTCCCTGCCTGCCTGCCTGCCTGCCTACTTGCTTTGATCCCTGCATGCACCTTTCTTAAAAAAAAAAAAAAAAAGAATTGCACATATTCACTAAGTGTGAAAGTGAGCACACAAGGGCTAATTTTCCTCTTGGAAGATGTAGCCTGGTTTCAGTAACCTGCCTGCTGCACTGGGACTCCGCTTACCAGTTCCTCTGACTTGACCAGGTGTCATTCAGGGCAGTGACAGGTAAATGCAAATGTAACACTGTCCTACATCATTCAGTTAGGTAGCAAGGGGATTGGGCTTTAGAAACTGGAAAACTTTGGCTAAGTCATGCTCAGAACATTGTCTTCAAGCCAAAAACTGTTGCCAAGGCCCAGGTGGAGGCAGTTTTCCAGCAACCACAGGCATGACCAAGTCAGACGGGGCCTGTCCTCTCCCCGGGTGGAGCAGGCAGCCAGGGCGGGTTGCTCTCTCCCAGCAGCTTCCCCAGACAGTGAGCTAATGCTTGGCACTGACAGACGCCATAAAACCAGGCATTTAACCCCAGAAATGCTATGTGAAATATATACAGTGATTTAAATCAAGCTACTTTAAAAATTCTAAAAGAATAAAAGCCGTGCACACATAACTAACATTAGAATTCACTTGCGGGCACAAAGAAGCGATGTGTAAACTTCCCTGAAACAGCTGTGTTCCCAGCGGCACTTACTTGGCAAAGAGATCATTGTGAACACTGCTGTCTAACGCAGGCTGCGACGGTCTTCTTTACTCAGTGTCACTTTGTGCATTTTCTGGTGTTCCTACAGTTTAGAGAAAACCTTTTCTATTTCTAAAACTTATTTCTTAAATAGCTACTATATTAATGTGGTTCAAAATTTTAAAAGTAACGATATAAAGAGTGTTCAGTGAAAAGTCTCCTTCCCACCCCTGAGCCCCCAGCCATACCCTTTCTTTCCCCCTTGGCCCTCGGATTTGGGGTCAGGCAGTAGAAATCTCTCGCATGCCATTCAGCGGTGGTTTAGCAGTCAAAGCACAGACATACACCTGTCATCCTTGGTTATGGAAATGGAATATTACAATCCTGGCGTGCATCTTTTTTTTTTTTTTGCATTCATTTAGAAACAGAACTTTGAAGACAAATTGAAGGAAAGAAAATATTTATGTTCATTTACCCAGCAAATTCCACTTATCAGAATCTATCCAAAAGCTACATGGGTAAAAATATAAAATATTGCAAGGAGTTCTTCGCAGAGCATTTCAAAAGGAAAGAATGAAATATCTACCAAAAACTAATAAAAATGATTCTTGCTGCGGGAAGGAAAAAGCAGAGGGGAAGGAGTAATTTGTGTTGTTTGCTTTTTTAAAGAAGGAAGGCATGCCCTGGTGGAGGAGCAGCTGACGAAGGAGCACAGGCCACACACCCAGGGATTCGAGTCCCAGGTCCAGGGAGAGGCAACCAGTGTGAACAGCCAAATAGAAATAAAATACAGTGCTTCTTAATCCTCTCTTTTCTGGTCTGCCTGTCTGCTCACCTTCATTCCTGCCTCAATCTTTCCTGAAAAAAAAAAAAGAAAGAAAGAAAAGGAAGAAGCATCTTTATTAATTTAGTTGTTCACTTTGGTTTTCTACCCTGAACCAGGTCCCAAACCCAGGTCCTTGCATTCTACGTGGCCGCACTGTCTGCGTCTCAACCACCTGAGCCCCAAGGGGCACCCCCTCTGCACCTTTTTAAAAACTGAGTTTTAACTTTGGAATCATAAAAATATTTTCCCTCAGTGTTTTCAAGTTCCCCTAAAAATTGAAAGCAAAGTGAAGTAAAATGAGCGGTGTATACATTTGGAACAATAACTAGACCGGCACCATTCCAAGTGACCGGGCTACTCCCGATCCCTGGGGTTAGAGTGTTTCAACCACTGCACTACTGACATGGAGGGTGGGGGCAGGTTAATTCTTGTGGGGGCTTGTCCTGTGCATCACAGGGTGCTAGGAGCCCCCACTGCTCAGGTGCACTCCCCTGACTGGCAATACTTTGTAAATATTGTCACACATCACTGCTGAGAATTAAGTGTGGGACTCCACAGCTCTTATTCCGGTTATGGTGAGGTCAACAGATCAGGAGACAACTGCCACTGAAAAACCAGCCTGTTCTACTCACCCAAGAGGAAGGGGTGTGCCACAAGGAGCCACCCAGGGAAGCCCCAGCACTGATCAGGAGGCAGGGTGAGGGAGGAGAAAACAGGCATTTGTCATCACTGAAGGGGAAGGAAGGGGCAGGGCAAGTGGGCTGGGAATTGGATAATTTGACTGCTACTTTCAGGGGGCGGAGGCAAGCAGCTGTCCCTACTTTTTGGTTTCTTGGCCTGGTAGAGCGTGGCCCAGACTGTGAGAAGTCAACAAGAGGTGGTGGCTGGGATAGGTCTGGATTGGCGGCTGTGCATATGAGGAGCATATGAGGAGCACCCAAGGGAGGGTGAGTCTCTTACTCTCTCTAGGAATGGACTAGCCCTGAGCAGCGCGACCTTCAGGATGTCAAAGCATCAGAAACACACGGCTGGTACAGAGAGGACAATCAGAAGCCAGTCTAGTACCTGCTTTTTCCTGGACTTCGCCCAAGCACCTTTTCGCTTTGCTGACTTTAACTCATACCCTTTCACTGTCATGCACAGTAACCACGAGTCGAGTGGCCTTTCTGAGTTCTGGGTTGGTCTGGTGAATCAGTGAACCTCACCGGGGTCTCGGGGCTCCCTGACACAGCTGCTAATACCATTAGGTGAGGGTGCTGAGATCTCCACACTCAGGCTGATACCACTGCACCCACTGTTCAACCACTGAAAGTGGGGCAGCCAGGTGTTATGTTCCACTTAAGAGGATGCAGAATCACTGAAGAAGCATTTGTCATAAGAGACTGAGCCTGAGCCTAGTCTCCACATGTACACTGCAATGTACAGGAAATATGACCACCGAGAAACCTGTCAACACTGGGAGGAAATGAACAGCCCGATCCAGGAAGTGGGAGATCCTGCAAGATAAATGGCCCATTTCTTAAACGCATAACGAGGAGAGTGAACTGTTAAAAGATTTAGTGAGACAGAAGACGAATCGATGGAATGCACTGTGTGGACTTTGGTTGGACCCTAATGCGAACAAATCAATACTCCAGACACTTCTAAGGTAACAGGTGAAACCGGAACCCAGACTGCATGTCAAGGAATTACTGCTAAATTTTATTTTTTGAGTGAAATATGATAGTTAGAATTTGCTTTAGAATCTTCCAAGAAGGAAACATTGGAAGGAGGGGGCAATAGATCAGATAGGAAAGCACAGCCGATGGTTGTTAAGTCAGCTTTGGGCGACAGGAATATAGGGGAAAATTGTGCTGTTTATGTAAAAACCTCAAAAAATTTTATTTTCAAGGAAAAGTGTAGGCAGGAATGATGTGAGCAGGCAGACAGGCAGGAAGAGAGGGGAGGAAGAAGCATCTTAATTTCCATTTAGTTGTACGCACTGGTTGTCCCCACACCCCCTTCCCCGGGACTCCAACCCAGGGGTGTGTGACCTGTGTCCTTTGGAGGCAACTGACCTAAGCGACTGCTCCACCAGGGTGCACCCAATTTTTTTTTTTTAACAAGAAAGCAGTTATATGTCAAAATATGGGTTAAGAAACAGTAAAAGTGGTGCTCTAATTAAATGTATGAAATTTGAGATCCTGCTAACTAGGTAGAGATGTGATTTTGAAGCACAACTGAGATTTTAAATTGGGCTTTAAAATTAAAATAAAGTGTAGGGGTGTGCTCTCATGGCTTAGCAGGTAAAACCATCCACATACACCCCAAGGACCTGGGTTCAAGACCCGGTCAAGATGAACAACTAACTAAATAAATGCTGCTTCCTCCTCTCTCTTCCTGCCTGCCTGCCTACTCACCTTCATTCCTACCAGTTCCTTTCCTTCAGCAACAACAAAGAGGTAGGAAATTGTGTATCTAAGCTCTTGAGAAAAACAAGCAGAGACCCGGTTAAACTGCCCTTCACCTCCACTCTGTAGGGTTTTCGTAGTATCCGTTCTGAAGCCTAATTAGGTTTATTTTTTTGCATTTAGTTTTTTGGGTATAAATTTGACAAACTTACCATAAAAAATTGAATATAAAGGCATACTCTGGTGGACTAGGGATTGGGTGCAGTCCACATACATCCCAAGGTCCCAGGTTCAAGACCTGGGGCTTGGTGGGGACAGTTAAGATGAACAGCTAAATAAAACAAATAAAATGTTTCTTCCTTCTCTCTGCCTGCCTGCCTGCCTATCCACTCACCTTCACTGCTGCCTGCACCTTCCCTTTAAAAAATAAGATATTACTTCCCATGCATTTTCATATAAATCTTTCTTTTTGAAAGGAAAGGTACAGGCAGAAATAAAGGCGAATGGGAATGCAGGCAGGGAGAGGAGTAAGAAGTGTATTATTTAGTTGTTCATCTTGGTTGTTTCCCCAGCCCCGGTCTTGAACCTGGGACCTTCAGATGTATGTGTACTATGCCACATAATTAAACCCCTAGGCCACCTCATATAAATCCTTTAAGATAGAATCTCCTAAGTGAGAGGCATACAAAATCTTCTGTGGATAGAAGTGCCCACCAGTGGAGGTATCCTCACTACTGGCATAACAAGGAATTTGAGGTTAAGCCAAAGAATGTCTCTTGACTAAAGCAACACACAGGAGAGACGGAACTTCAAGTAGTGGTGACTTTGCTTTTTCCCCTTGTTTTCTAAAATAATTTCTTTTTCTTTTTCCCTATACAAGGTTTTGTTTATTTGAGGTAACTTCGATTTACAAAATAATGTAAGTTTGGATGGGCAGGTAGGTTCACTATTCCTCAACGTGTGAGAAAACACCATGGCTATCACCAAATTTCCAGCAGTCCTCCTTCACCGTCCACTGGCCCCCACCTGCTCTGTCCCTCTGCTAAGTGCTGTTCTGTTGTCAGTGTCCAAGGGTTCCTTCTGCTTCGTCTGCTCATTTGCTTTGTTTCTTATATTCCACACAGGAATGAGATCATCTGGTATTTGTCTTTCTCCTTCTGCTTATTTCACTTAGCAAAATTTCCTCTAGTTTCAAAGAATTTCTTATGAAAAAAATTCAAGGATAACTTACGAGAAATATATATTACTTTTGTAATTAAAAAAATTAAGTTATTTATATACAAACTTGTACAGAGTAACACTATTCATAACAGCAAAACATAGAAGCAATCTAAATGTCCACCAACTGATTAGACAAACAAATGAGAGAGAGCCATATAAATGTTATTTTTATTCCACAAAAAGGAATGGAATATTGATTCATGCTACTAATTCATGCTCCATCATGAATCTTGAAAACACTAAGTGAAAGAAGCCAGTCATAAAAGACCACATTTGTATGATTCCATTTACATGAAATGTTCAGCAGATCTATAGACAGAAAGTAGATTACTGTTTGCCCTGAGGAGGGGAAATGGTGACTGTTAATTGGTGCTATACTGAGTTGAATAGCGTCACCCCAAGTTTATAGAAAATAATATTCTAAAACTGATTGTGGTGATGGCTGCATAAATCTGTGGATATACTGACAAGTCACGAAACTGTACACTTTAAATAGGCGAATCTGTTGGTATGTGAATTATATGTCAACAAAGCTGTGTGTAAAAATATTTAAAGCTATTAAAAAATGCTCAAGAACTGACAAGGACATTGCATAAACCCAACATGGAAAGTCTCCGTTTTCAGTCAATAATTCAAGGGTGAAAAGGTTGAGAGTTAGATGTTAGTTAAAACAGGATTGGTTGTTGGATCTGCTCTCATCTGCCCCAGGGACTCCTGTCCTTTTAGAAGCTCTCAGCGGCAAGAGAGAGAAAACTGACTTAAACTGGCTCACTCAAAACAAGTTTATCTCGGATAATTGGAGTTCAGGGTGGGCAGTGGCTACAGGCACCTGAACAAGGTCACGGAGCTTGGATTCTTTTGGCTGTGTCCTTCCTTACTGCCTTCACGCTCAACTGGCCGTCTCTTTGTTATCCACAAAGACAGCAACAGACAGTCTCAAGATGACGTGGTCCTCTCAGCTCTGACTTTCAGAGGAGAGAGAATCTTTCCGGACAGCCTCGCAATGGTTCCAGGCCTGTCCAGGGCTGGCCCACACTCCTCGGCTAGCGAGTAAGGCTCACGTCAACCAGATCCTGTGGCTAGAGCAGGACAGAGGGTGGTTCTTCAAAGGAACAAAGACTGGGTAACAAAATGTATCTCCTGAGTCCAGGCGAAGCTCTAAAACGTGCAGAGTCAAACATTATCTCAGCCCCGTAAATACTTAGCAAATCGATGCAGGAACACACAAAGTGGAGTGCAGAGTACTTTTAAAGCATCACGTTCCAGAGTCTTGGTCCACATTTTGGAGGAGCAATAAAACACAAGTCAGGGCAGACACCCAGGTCATTAGCGAGATGCCATTTTAGCCAAATAACTCTTCAATCGAGAATAGATTCTTCCATGCTCTGGGATTCCATCCATCTTACACGAAAAGACTTCTTTTCTGGTAGACAGCAGACTTCTTTTCTGACTCAGTCACAAGAAAAAAGCTAAGGCTTGTTCTTAGCTTAGCGTGAGGGAAGAAGGCAATCCGGCATGAAAACCCTGCTACTAGTACGCTCTGCAAATTTTCCCTTCTCATTTAAACTGATGGTAATCTGGTGGGTTTCTGATCCAGGATCCAAAGGTCTGCTTCCGGAGTGCGCTCCAGGCTTCCTGGTAGGCAGAGGCCGCCTCTTTGTACTCCTGGTATGTCTCTAGCTTCTGCGTCCTAATGCACACACACCAGCAAGCACACAGGTTCTCAATGAGCAGCTCGCTGCCGTGGCCAACAGGTTATCTGAGGAATCAACTGGACAGACTTATTACAAGAGACTTAGGAACGGGAGTTCTGGTATGCTGTCTCCTTTGTAAGGAGTTCATAGATTAAAAGAAAGCAACAAGGATTAAAATGGCTAAGGCTCAACAGAATGCTAGCTTTGTCCAGTCTTGGTGGAATCAGATAAAACAAGAATAAAAACAAAAGTAACTGTGTCTAATTTTTGGTTTCAAGTTTTCTTTTTAAAGAAAGGCACAGGAACGAATGAAGGAGGCAGGAAGAGAGAGGAGGAAGAAGTATTTTATTTTATTTAGTTGCTCATCTTGGTTGTTCCCCCAGCCCAAGGACGGGAATCAGGATCCCTAGGATGTATGTGGGCTGTGCTCAGCCGGAGGTGGCAGACCAAACTACTACTCCACCAGGGCATGCCTTACATAAAGTTTTCTAAGCAGCTGTACTTTTCACCAAAGAATTTAGCCACTAGAAACTTTTTGGATGTATTTTTTCCTAACTGGCCTTTTGGACAGAACTCAGAGCACTTTCTATCTTACCCATTCTCCTCCCATGTTCTTTCAGCCAACACCCCACCCCTCCTGAAACCCCTTAGCTATCTGCTCAAGAATGGTTGACATATTCACTGTAATACTTATGCCCAGTTAATTTTTTTTCTTTATATTCTCTCCTTTGACCAAATTTAAGTCAGGCACTGAGCCCTCTTCTCAACTTTGCCCCCACCTTGAGGTCTGATCTTGCCATCTTATAACCGAGAAAACAAACTCATGTCTTACTGATTCAATTTTATCGTCTCCTACTCTTAATTCTTCACCAACATCTGAGGAGACACAAGTTGTTTCGTAGCTCACTTCAGCAGGAGCAAAGTTGCTAATTATAGCAAACACCGATTTCAGTTGTTTCCTTCCTGTTTTTATTGATTAAAGGGTGGGATCCACACACCTGACGATGTTCAGTTTTACCCGAGCCCTGAGTTCCCCCTAAAAAACCGCTATGGCTAAGAAATCTCTCACACCCTCCTGTTGATTAATGAGACCCTAATGCAGCTCCCTGACTGCTGACACCTGTGAGGCGCCAGGGGTGCTGCATCCTGAAGGACACAGAAACACTGTATTTGGGACCCTCCCAGACCTCGACCCATGAGTCCCTTTCTTTCAGCTGGTCCTGACTTGTAAACCTTACAGTAAAAGTTTATTGTGGGAATAGTGTTTTCCTGAGTTCTGTGAGTTGTTCTAAGTCAGTTATCAAACTGAAGGTGGGTGCTGGGGACCCCCCAATATGTAGTCACTGGGTCAGAAGTGAGTGGTTTCTGGGGGGTCTAAAGAAAAGGCAGTTTGTGGGTACTGCACCCTCAACCTGTTGAGGGTTGGTCTGACTCTGTTTTCAGTGTCTGAACTGCACCCACTAGCCTGACCCAGAAGTGGTTTTAGAGTTCTCTACGTGCCTGTCTGGAAAGGATTGCATGCCAGAGCTGCTGCTCATAACCACTCGGGTGAACGAAAGAAAAGGAGACGAGAGCGATGATCCTAACAAGCACTACCATTTCCACAATGCTCTCCTCTACAGGTGGAATGAAAGGGCGGGAGTGGGCCCGGCTCCATTCTACCCTTAGTCTCTTGTGACTGGGTCACCAAACGCCCCACCTTCCACCTCAGACCAGACACGCATCTCTAAGTGGCACTCTGGGTACAGAAGAGCATGTGGTCAGTGATGAGTGTGCACTGGCCCACTGCCCCATCTCTCCAGCCAAAGCGTCCTGCCATTCCTCAGTCAGAAACAAACAGCAATTCTACCTAAAGAGGAAAAAATGTGGGTCAGCAGCATCACCTGAGGGAGTTTGGCCACTTGTCCTCTGCAATACTGCTTAGCAGCTTCTGGAATGATCGAAAGAGTTCCACTTTGCTGATTTGGGATCTGCTGGGAAAGAGACAAAGAGGATTTACTAATCAATTCTTACTATGTCCCAGGCTCTTAGCACAGATGGATTCAGGTGGAGCTCAGTTATGAAATGTCCTGCAGCCACTTCTTCTTCCTCCTCTTTCTGCCTGCCTTCATTCCTGCATTCCTCTGGTCATCTTTAAAAAAAAAAAAAGGTAAAAGCTAAAAAGCAAAGTTACTATTTGTAGACTGTGATACAACCAGTTCTAGCCAGCACAGTTAAGTCAAGAAAAAGAAGCAAAGGGAATGGTGTGCTCTGGTCGTGGTTCAGCCTGCCAGGCGCAGTCCATGTATATCCCAAGGGCCCAGGTGGCAGGGCTGGAGCAACAACCAAGAGGAGCAGGTAAATAAAATAAAGTGCTTCTTCCTTCTCTTTCTTCCTGCTGCCTCCACTCACCTTCATTCCTGCCTGCAGCTTTCCTTCAAAAAAAAAAAAAAAAAGGATGATGCTCAGTGAAACAAGTCAAAAGAAGAAAGAGAGAGACCAGATGCCCTCACTCATAGGTGGAAGGTGAACAGACAAAATAAAGGAACAGACGAAACATAACCAACCCTGAAACATTTGCAACAGAACTGAGGTGACCAACAGGGAATGGGGGGCGGGTGGGGGCACATGGTGGCGGAGCCCACGGGACAATGGGGAAGAACACTTGGTGATGTGGTGCAGGGCAGAGTGTGTTGAAATATATCTAATAAATGGGGGACCTATACATAGGAAATTATTTTAATATGTAGAATAATTATTAACAATAATGTTTTTTAAATGAAGGGAACAATTAGAAAGGAAAAGCTGAAAAAATTCTAAACATTCCCAGAGAAATGAATAGTACAGGAAAAGTTAGCAAGGCTGCTGGACATGAACACTCACTGCAACAGAAAGGGAAAGTGTTCCCTGTGCGGTCACCACCAGCAGTCACTACTGCTGTCCCTCAACCTCCCCAGCCCCAGGGCAAGCAATACTGCTGTCTCTAGATTTTCTAACTGAACAGAAAGGGAGACAAACTTCCTTCAACTAGCATCCGGAGTAGTGAGCCTCCAAGATGGGGAGTCTGGCCTCCTGGATCATTCCCCTGTGTAATTCTCTCCCACATTGACTAGAAGAGCACAGACGGAATGTGACTTCTAAGGCCAGGTCATCAAAGGTGCTGTGGCCTCTGCCTTACTCTCGGGGAAGCCAGCGCTGAGCTGTGACAGTGAGTGCTCGCAGCCTTATGGAGAGATTAGGCTGAGGGTCTGAGTGAGGCCTGCAGAAACTCCAAGCATTGACCTGTCAGTCCCAGGAGCGAGCCATTTGGAATCAGACCTGGTGCCCCAGTCAAGCCTTCAGATGACGGCAGCCCTGACTGATAAGATGAGTGCACTCAGGATCCCTGAGATGGGAATTTACCCAAATCCTCACCTACCACAACTGTGTGAAATATTACTGATTGCTGCTTTAAGTCAGTAAATTTTGGGGGTTGTTACACAGCAACGGATAATACAGCATTTGTGTAATAAGTCAAAGAAAGATTTTAAAGATTTATAAGAAGGAAATTATACATTTTTACTGAAGACCTAGGAGAGCTATAGCAGGCAGGAATGAAGGCGAGCAGGCAAGCAGGCAGGGAGAGGAGGAAAAGCATTTTATTTTATTTTGTATATTTGTTCTTGGTTAATCCACCCGGCCGCAGGATGAGAACCTGGGGCCTTGGGATGTACGTGGAGTGTGCCCAATTGCTACTCCATCAGGCTGTGCCAAGTTTTAAAAGATCATACACTCATATCAATGTTTTCATTCTAGTCTTATCATTCACATACTCAGAGACACTTAAGATTATTTTTAAATTCCTTATCCCTTTCCTTTTATAATCCAATGAGCCATGTAATGGTCTCTCCTGCAAGCTCCGGTATCCTCACTAGTGTGGTAGGCAGTGGTATGCCTCCTCAAGGCAAAGAGAATTTGTCTCTAAGAGGCAGAGGAAATTTTTTTTCTTTAAAAAAGATAAAAGAGGAAGGACGGGAGAAACATTTTTATTTACTTGTTGTTTTTCACTCAGTCCCTGGGTCATGAAGCTAGATCCTTGGACTTTACATGGTCTGCCTGTCAGTGCCTCGGCTGCCTGAGCCACAAGGCTCAAAAACTGTTTCTGAAAAATAGGGGGGTCTTTTATTTGTTCCTGTTATCTCACTGCCGGCAAGCCCACAACATCTTACATATTTTCTTCTACTGTTGCACTAGTAGACGGATTGCCAGTCTGAGTTAAATCCTCATAATTCTAAAGAAGGTGGTCTCGGGATCCCAGCACTCAGAAATGACAGTGAGAAAAACTGCCTCTCGCCAGCAGCTGCTGGTTTGCAGAGTAAGGTTTTAGAATAAGGTAACTCTTTCATATCATATGAAGCCTTCATTTGACAAGTGAAGGGAAATCAATCTACGGCGATCCCTGCACCATTTAGAGGCACTTTCTCTCAGTCATTCTCACACATTCCTGTGTGAGAGAGACCCTTGGTCAGTCATGTCTTATTGCTGGGGAAACAGAGGCTCAGAGAAGTAAATGGCGCAGCTCATACAACCCGGGAGAAAGGGAGCTAGGAATTAATCATCAGAACCTTGAACTGCGAAGCTTCTGTTCTTTCTAGCAACCACTTAATGTACAGGGGAGCCTGCCTGCTAAATCCACAGTGCGTCAGTCCTCAGGCTTTACAGACATGAACGGACTAAGGTCCAGAGCCACTGACTTGCCCAGCATCACCCGTTTTGTTTGTTTTTTGTTTTCAGTCCCCTACACAGGCTGGGGTCATGAACCCGGGTCCCCGGGCTTTCTACGGTCTGCTCCTTAGCCAATGAGCCCCCAGCACGTGCCCAAGGTCACCTGGGTAACTGGAGACCGAGCCAAGGTGAGCACACGAAGCATTCCAATCACACAGAAATCACTGGCATATTGAAATAAGCTGGTGACCAGCATTTCAGGAATTTGGGGAGAAGGTGGTATTTTGAGTTAGCTGTTGAGCTGAATTTTTTAAAGTGAAAGAGGGCGGGGATTCATGCAGAAGAGCTTATCAGACCCGAATAAATGTGCACACTGCAGCCAGTCAGGTGAGTAGGCGCAGTTTGCGTTGCTGAAAAGCTGTCACCTGCAGACAGAGCACAGCATGTGGATCCTGTCCCTCATGACCTCACACATCCTGGTCTGTGCCTAAGAGTTGGGGCCCTGAGAGGTGCAGAAGGACAGATGAAGTCAGTAAGACCGTTGGGGAAAAAAAATTGGTCCCCAAATCCCTAACCCCCCCAAATTCTGTAAATATTACTAAATCTAAGAGCTGAGGTCACTAGATGTCAGGCGCGTCTGCCAATGTCCACTGTATGACCCCTGGTTAGAGGCTGTGAAGGAAAACTTTGGTTTTTGAAGTCTAAAAGGATGAGTTGCTATTACTGTGTTGAGGCAGAGAAGCATGCATGTCAGAGGGAAAATGAACAAATCTTTGATGAACTTTAATTACAGCTTTACATAAAGGCATAATGAGAGTACAGAGAGCTACCAGTGAGTGTGGGACTCCTGCAACAGCCACTCATCGGCAGCTCAGTCCAGACTGGCATGGAAATGCCTTTGGTGGGAGACCACACTCTGGGAGCCGACTGTCAGGCCACTGTGGAGGAAAAGCAGAGGGGTGAGGTCAGACTGCATGAACCTCCAAACACAGAAGGATGAAATCCAGGTGTCACGTCCAGCAAAGCGCACACTCTAGCCACATTTCTGCACAAGCCGGCTTGAAGACGCAAAGTCTTGTTTCTGTGGTGCCCTATTTGCCAGTCTAATCACTGAGGAGCTTCAAAAATGATTCTTGGATTCTTACTTGGACCTACGAAACCAGAATCCCTGGTGGTAAAACCCAAGAAAGTGTTCTTTTCAAAATCTCCCAGAGGAAAGAAGAGTCTTTCCAAGAATGGTTGCTTCCCCGCAGGCCCAGACTAGAACCCAGGGGTGTGTGGTTTGCTCCTTCAGAGGCAGTTGATCTAACTGCTGCTCCACCAGGGTGCACTAAATAAATCAATTTTTCAAAAAATGGGCAAATGATCCGAATAGATATTTCTCCAAAGAAGACATACAAAAGGCTACTACTAAGTACATGAAAAGATGTTCGACGTCATGAGTTTTTAGGGAATACTGCAAAACCATAGTGAGCTAGCGCTTCACTCCCACTAGAATGGTTACAAATAAAAAAGACAGACAAAACCAAATGTAAAGGATGCAGGATAATTCAAAGTCTCAGATTGTACAATGATGACAGGAACTCCAAGCAATGCAGCTGCTGAAGACCATTTGGCAGCTCCTCAGGAAGGCAAACATCGGTCGCCATGTGAGCCAGCAGTTGCTTTCCTAAGGATACCCACAAGAACCCTAAACATGACTTAATGGGTACAGGGGTTTCTTTTTGGTGTGGTAAAAAGATTCTGAAATTAAACAGCGGTGAGGTGGTGTCTCCTTCTGCCCCGTGTGCATGCTGTACCTGCTCTGAAGGCTTTGGATTCTTTTCTTTGTTATTCCCTGTGGGAAGCCATTGGCAGTGACATCCAATGGCTGCTCAGGAACTGCACTCCAGCTGATGGCTATGGAAAGAGAAGATTCTATGGTTAAAACTCTTCAGTCTTCTGTAAATGACAGAGGTGTTTTAATAAAAATATTTCTCTGTCTCTGCATGCCCACGAGAGCTGGCTATGACGTCAGAGACCATGACTGTCACTCTGATGCTTGGCCTCTGGCCTACCCTAGTATAACGTGGTTCATGATTCATCATCACGATCACGATCATCACCATCATATCTAACATCACTGAGATCACTGAGCATTTATTATGTGCTGAACACAGTCGATGCAGGAAATCGAATTTATCATTTAATGCTCAGAACAACCTTGATAAATGTTCTCTTTATCTGGAAATAAAGAAACTAGAACTGTGAGGAGCAGGGAGTTGCCCAGGGCCACCCAGAGCATGGATTTTACCCAGTGGGCATGTCTCCCAAACCCACACCACTGACCTCTCAGGTTGTAAAGTGCCTCCCGGGCTGCGAGGACACAACCCTCCCAGGCAGTCCACGGTCTGGGGACAAGTAACTCCAGGTCAAGGGAAACGTGAGACCTCTTACCTGCCCCACAAGGAACAAGTCGGGCAGGGTTGTCAGCCCTTCTTGCCTGCACTGCGCAGCGGCTCTGTTCAAATAATAAATCTGATTGCTGTATCTTCACTTCTTGAACTCCAAAGCCTTTGGGCAAACCGGAGACATTCTGACACCTAAGTGTGAGGGAAAATGCATTCAGTTTAGGAACACCCCTGAAGAAACATTTATTTAGGATTAGGGACCACATAAGGCCCCCTGCGTCTGGATGGGAGGCCAAGGCCTCAGGAGGCATGTGGACTTATTTGTTCGTTTATTTATTTATGGAGGAGGGGTTACTGGAAAGAATGACAACAGAATCCAGGTCCTTTCCCAATACTGAAGTGATCGTTCTATGAATTTGGGACACCACTCCTCAGTGATTTCAGTAACACCTGACTCCATTCTTGATACTGACCTTGAAAGATTTCAAAACCTTGCACCAGCTTCCTAATGAATCCTCCAAATACACCACAAACTAGACTAATTACTACAATAAAAAAATATACATATTAGGAAACCAAACTGCATGCATGACAGGTACACCCTGATGGAGTAGTGTTTAGGTCTGCTGCCTCTGACTGAGCACAGTCCACATTCATTCCAAGGACCTGGGTTGGCATTCTGGGTCCAGGGGTAATAAACAGGATGAACAACTAAAGCAACCAAATAAAATAAAATGCTGCTTCTTCAAAAAAATAGAAAAGAAACACAGGTTTTGGCTTGAATATTATAAAGAAATTTAGGAATCTAAGTAAATGTGATAAAAGGGGTGGGACTCAAATAACAAATTACATCCCTGAATATTTCATACTAAAATTAGGGTGCTGAAAATTTAGTATACTGACAATCTTTCTCTTGATTTTTTTGCTTAATTTCTATTAAAATAGAAGGAATTACTATCTTCACATCCTGAAATTATAAACAAAAATAACTGAGGAAAATAAAGCTCTTAAACTGAAAAAACCAAAAAAAAACCCTAAATATACCACAAACTAAATTATCCAGGAATGTAAAAGCATCATTTTTTCTCTGGTAACTTCCATGCATACTAGATGCCAACACGCCTGGGTGCACAGCCCAGGGTCCTCTGGCAGCGACCTCCTTCCTGTTGGGGCAGAAACCAGGAGAAGCATCGTGTACACATCCGTCTGTCCGAGGACCGCTGCCACATGCTCAGGTCACTCATCCGGACAGGAAAACAGACCTCCCAACACCTAAGAAAACAATGACTCCTCCACAATTTACTCTAATTCCAAAAGTCCCAGGAGAGTAAACTCACTTCTAGGATAACTGTCCTTGATGTCACATGTGCCAACAAGCTGCTCATGGGAACAGCTGCTTCAGCCAACACAACCCTGCTGCCACCTGCCCCAGGGGCCACCCCAGAGAGGGGCTGCTGCCTACAAACCCTCACCAGACATGGAATCAGCCGGTGCCTTGACCTTGGAGCTCCCGGCCTCCGGAATGCAGAGAAGAGAATTTCTGTTGTTTTTGTCACCCGTCTATATGGCATTCTGTTATCGCAGCCCGAGTGGACCGAAATGAAGTCAGTAGCTCTCGTGTATATGTGTGTGTGTGTGTGTTGTACACACACATATATAAAGTATACTTGTATGTTTACATATGTGTGTGTATGTATAAAATTGTATCTTGCTTTTCATTTCAAATAAAAATAATAATAAAACAGGCGTGCCCCTGTGGTTCAGCAGCTCAGGTGCAGGCCACGTAAAGCCCAAGGACCCAGGTATAACCTGGAGCCTGGGGAAGGAAAAACGAATAAACAATTACAATAAAATAGATGCCAGCATGACACTGGTCTAGAACTGCATACACAGCCACTTAAAGTCCCAGAACAGGGAAATACAGAACAGGTCTTGGGCACATTGCTTAGGGTTGTTTGTTTTTAAGCTTCTTTATTGGGATATAGATCATACACCCAAAACTGAGCGGTTTCGTGACTTTATAAACTTGTGCAACCGTCACCACAGTCCAAGCCTGTGACATTTCCATCACCCCCAGAAGACATCCCACGCTATTAGCAGTCGCTCCCCGTGTCCTCCAGCCCCCGGCAACCACTTCTCTCCTGTCTGTCTCCATGGAGTGGCCCACTGTGGATATTTCACTATGTGAACTCATACAGCATGCAGCGTCTTTGAGTTCCACGTTCTCTAGTTTCATGTTCTAGCATGTCCTTCATTCCTTTTTACAGCTGTGTGGTGTTTTCACGGGACGGCTCTACCACCTTTTGTCTAATCCATTCCTTCACTGATGGACATTTGAGTTCTTTCGCGCTGGCTAGTATGACTAATGCTCATGAACACTTACGTGGGTGTTCTCATGTGGCTGTAGGTTTTCACATCCTGTGGGTCGATACCTAGGGCGGAATGGTCCTATTCTGGGGCTTTTTGGAGCTGACGGCAGGAATTGCACACCTGACCCAGCCCACAGGCTCCCCTGGCCAGCACCAGTCAGGTGTGACTACCTTCTTTAGGGAGACGACGCTTAAGTGGTCATCCTTTGTCTTTCACATTTTTAAAAAGTAAACTAATACTTGGGGATCTAAAATAATTACAACAGCAATATACGTATACTATAGAATGAGAAAGTCTAGCCATCTTAAACACAAACACCACGGAATATCGCAACTCAGACGTAACATATGAATACCTTGGTTGATATTCTCCTCGTTTTTTTCCTTTGTGCATATATACTTTAAGACCAGAATGAGCTTACTTTATCTTCTGAATTGCTCTTTAGAGCATCTTTCCAGGTTAAATGCATCTTTCCAGGTTAAACAGTTGTCATTTCTAGTTTGACAAAAGCTATTTAATCTAACAACGACGACGCACAAAGTCAGTGTTTGAGGACTTCCTCGCTTACTTCCTTAGGACAAATTCCTAGAAGTGGATCAAACTGCATGGATATTTACTTTTTAAAATTAATTTATTGATTATTGTAGAAATTCATTTCCTATGTATAGGCGCGCCATTTCCTAGATATGTGTCAGCACACCCTGCGCCCGCCACACTGTGTTCTCCCCTGGGGCATGGATATCTGCAAGGCTCTCGCACACACCATGCTCCCAGACTGCTCCCCAGAGACTGTCCCAACCGGACTGTCCCTCCTGGCCCTCTTACCTCCCAGTCAGGGCTCTCTGCATCGCTTCCTGGCTGTAGGGGCACTTCCCAATGACCACGGAGGACAGGTACACCGGCTCTTCTAGGAAGTGCATCAACAGTGCCCCTTGGCATCCCAGGACGTTCCACCGTGCCAACTTGTCACTACAGGACATGGAGCAGGTCCTGTCTCCCCGGCCTGGCTTCACGCGGAGCAGCCCCACCCGGTGATAGGCAGCACCAGGCTTCCCCGAGTCCCCTGCTTCGCCAGGGACACACTTGGCTCCAGTTCTATGAACATCTACCACTTTGGCACCCGTGGGGGCCACTCCAGTGACAGCGGCAAGTCTCTCTGTAGTGACCATAGCAGAGCTGCCAAGACTATGATGGGGAGCCACACCGTTGGCAGCTTCCCCGGTGGGAGTTCCAGGCTCAAGCCTTGTCTTTTTGTTCACAGGACTGTCCAAGTCTTCATGTTTCCATCGATCTCCAGAAGCTTCCAGGTTGGTGCCGGATTCTACCAGAGGGTTCTTGGCCCAGTCTCTGCTGACAGGAAAGCAAGGCTGATCTTCCCATTCAAGCATGGGAATGATGGAGGCGTCCCCACCTGCAAGAGAAGAGATCCCTTAGACCAGTGGTTCTCAAAGTGAGCCCCCCACCTCCACCCCACCCACACCAGCATCCCTGGGAACTTGTGAGAAATGCAAATTCTTAGGACCCTGCTGAATCAGAAACTCTGGAGGTGGTACCCAGTAGTCTGTTTCTTTCTTTTTTTTAAAGGAAAGGTGCAGGCAGGAAGGAAGGCGAATAGGCAGGCAGGAAGAGAGAGGAGGAAGAAGTATTTATTTATGTTATTTAGTTGTTCACATTGGTTGTTCTCACATCTCCGGGACTTTTGGATGCAGTGGGACTGTTCCCAGGGTGTACCAGACTGCCAGGTCACCAGGGCGGGCCCCCAGTTGTCTGTTTTAACAAGTTCTCCAAGTGATCCTGATCCAAGTTCAAGTTTGAGGACCACGTCCTTAAACAAACAATTCTACTGTCCCAATTGAACTAAGAGGAAACACTAGCCTGAATTTCTCTAATACTTTGGGGTTCTGGCTGAAAACCTTATCCTTGATCCAGTGAGCTAGAATTGTGTATTTGTGTGTGTATGTGGTGGGAGTGGGGATGTAAGGAAAAGTGAACATTTTAACCAAGATCCCAAGTAACTCTTATGCTAATTCTGGAAACACTGGTTTAGACCTGTTTCTTGAATACTGCCTCACTGACATCTGGGTCAGCGAAGTTTCTGGAGGCGGTCCTGCCCACTGCTGGATGTATGGCAGCATCTCTGCTCTCCTCCTACTAGATACCACTAGCATCTCAGTCTGATCAGCTAAAGTATCTCCAGATGTTGCCACCTGGAGAGGAAAATCGCCCTGAGTTGAGAACCATGCATTTCGAATGAGCATGGTTCCCAAGTGCATTTTGTGGAATGCTATCCCAGTAAGACCCCCTAGGAAACAGAAGTGGATGGTTTATTTCATGGTTAAGTAGTGTGGTAAACACTGCTCAGTGTCCCTGTCTTTATGTGCATATCCTTATAGTGAAGACTCCCGTAGATGACACGACAGCCTCTTCCCAGGCTGCTCTAGAGATTTCTGACCTACTCTGTGCTTACAGGGAATCACAGAAAACCAGGTCAGTAAAAACACAGCTTTCCTTGGAGAAGAGAGCTGCCTCTTCAGACACTAACCAAATATGGGCTGCTTTTTAAAAAGTGTGTAAATAGTACCTCTGTATCCTTTATAACCTAGGAGTGGGAAAGGCGATTCGCAGAAGTGGGAGCACTGTCAGAGAGGCTGGCTGGCGAACTTTCAGAGACCTCACAAGGTGACAATGACTTTAGAGAACACACTGGGGCACACCTCCCACTCTGTGGGCTCAGAGATTCGATCTTGACAGAAGCCTGAACTCGAGAGGCTGACTCATGCTAATGAAACTCATAAGAATCTGAAGGCGCTAACCCAGCCACCAATTATCAATTAGTAATGAGGAATAAATGCCAAGGGAGCCAGATAGTTACATTCTCCAGGTAGTGTTTTCTTTCCGTAGCCAAACTATGGGGAATGTCGCATTTTAAAAGACCACCCAAGAGTCAGAGGACTTAGTGGTTCTGCATTTTGACTTCACAGATCAAACTTTCAGATGGCTTTAAGATCAACAGAGAGTTGTCAATTTTTTATTCCATCAAGCATTATTTTTAAAAATCCTAACGACCATTACTTAAAAAAATTAAAATACCATAACCTTTAAATGGAATGAATTAGCTCTTTGAATCACATAGTAAGTGAACCACTGTCCTGGTTTCTCGTCTGGTCACAGGTCAGCACAATTTCACAGGGCAGTACAAGCCTGTGTGGGACACAGGTTTAGGTAGCTCAGTTAGATGGTCAGGTGCGCCTAGCCGCGGTCTCCAGGTGTATCTGTCTCCACAGCAAGCTATATTTGCTGCCACTCTGGCTGCTCAGGGCGTGGTGCACAGGCCAGGACAGCTAGATTCACCCAGAAGTTGGTTAAAAAAGTGGAAAATCAGGCTCTACCCCAGACCTACTAAATTTGAATCTGTGTTTTCAGAAAGATCCCTAGGTAATGCCAATGCCTATTTCAGTGTGAGAGGCATGAGTCAGAAGTCATCCTTTGGTCCAAGTGCCAGTGTACGCGTTGCTAAGAACAGACATGGATGAGTCCTGCTGGTCTCCTCTATGTCATCTGTCTGGCCTTCAACACTTAACCAACTCTTTTTCAATAGACTCACTCTTTCTTCAGCTGTATTCATATTTTCAGTTTGAGTGATGATCAAATCTTGATAGGTATTCTGTTCCTTTAGAGTGATTACCTATCTCTGCGCTAATTGCATTTGTTAGTTTTAAAGTTTAACACTCAGAGGACTATCATATCATCTAAATGTTTTTAGGGTAAGAAAATTTTATTGTCACCTCCAGACAAAAGTCAGGAATTATTCTCAATCTTCAAGACAGAATGTCAGAGAACAGAAATGACTCCCTGGGCTTGGTCTGATCATCCCACCTTCTGCAAGCACAGCACCTGAACATTCCCTTGTAACTCAGCAAAATTTACCCCACCTAGTGCTCCCTGGTGGCCTAGTAGTTAAAAGTCTACCACTTCCAGGTAGCTTAGTCCACATACAGGCCAAGGGCCTGGGTTTATGGGGGGGTGGGGAATGCCAATATGAACTAATAAATAAAAATGCTTCTTCCTCACCTCTCTTCCTACCTGCCTTCATTCCTGCCTGCATCTTTCCATTAAAGACAAAACAAAAACAAAATTTATCCCATCTAACCATGCCTGTCTACAGTCCCTGAAAGACTGAGGGTAAGATGGGTACTAGTTTTATGCACTGCTCTATACCCGTTATGTTAAACGGTGCCTGACAACAGTAGAAAATATTTGTTCAGTGAATGAATGAAGTGACTTCCAGGATACGTTACTATAGAACACAAGGCTTGAACTTCCCAACCCCGAGGTTGATTTCAGATCTTGTGAGGTTTCCACTATAAGTTTCCCATTCCTAATTAGGAATTGAGAACTGAATAATAGTAAAAGTGGGGCTAATCTCCCCAACCTCTGCCTTCTCAATGGAAGAGGTGACGTGCAAACAGGCCTGTGCAAAAAAGGCACTGTCCCTGGTTATAGTTACGCTGTAGCCAGAAGCGCTTTTTGAGAAACATCTATGAATAAAACAAACATACTGAAGTAGATGATAGATCATTAATCTAAAGGTTTAACCCAAATACTTACATGGTGTATGGCTGGAGAAAAAGACAAATGAGATGTCTGGTCTGAGTTTCCACAGTCCTTTCTGAGTTCCCAGGACAAAGATGCTCTTCTCATTCAGGGTGGCCGCCAAGTGGAGCTGATGGAGAAGGTACCTAATGGATTGCAGGACACTGTCAGAATGAGCAAGCAATCTGTGGTAAAGGGAAAGACTGGCTGGGTGATTACTAAAAAGGGAGTGAGTGCATACCAATGGGATAGTAGCGATCTGGAATAATGAGAAATTCCTGACCAGGGGTTCTCAAAGAGTAAGTAGCCGCTGAACCTGCAGATTTGGCATCATCTGGAAATCTGTTAGAAATGCAGCTTCTCAGGCTGTACCCAGACCTGCTGAATCAGAATCTCTGGGGATGGGCCTGGCGATCTGGGTTTTGAAAAACCCTCTAGGTGATTCTGAAGTACACTCACATATGAGAACCACAGTCCAGAAGAGTGTGCTCAAAGAGTAGGTCACGGGCTGACATCATCAGTATTGCTTGAGAGTTTGTTAGAGATGCTAATTCTGGGACCCAACCCTAGCCCTGCTGAATCAGATTCTCTGGGGATATGGATTTACCTTTGGAAACTCCTTCTGGCTATGACCTCCGCATGGCTATCATTGAGGATGTCTCCTGTGGCAAAGACAGGACACTAGGTGAAGAATCTGGAAACTGGAGGGGCCCTGGTTCCTAGAAGCAGGTTCAGGCCATGAAAGTATCACAGTCATTAAAGGGAACATATTCATTGCACTACAGACATTCTGTGTCGGAAAACTCTTCATGGGGGTGGGGTCTGCTACTGCGCTGTGGGACGTTTAGCAGCTTTCCAGGCCTCTGCTCACTGGCGGCCAGCAGCGACAACCAAAAATGTCTCTAGACGTTCCCAATGTCCCCTGGGGGGCAAAACCACTGAGAAATACTGATTTATAGGGCAATTTTTATCTGGAGGACAAGGGTTCAGATCTCTGCACTGCATCCAAGTGCCACATTTGTGCTCACGGTGATAAAATGCCATCTAACCTGATCCAGTGTTCCGGATCAGCCTCCTCACATACAGGAAGCAAGGCTGGAATGGGGAAAGCAAACTCAAGGACGAACCTGTTAACTGGGAGGTGAAGATGCCAGATCTCTAAGGGATTTCCATATTCTTTCTGGCACCAAAATCTCCATTTAATTCAAGATTACTTTCAGAGGCATGAGAAGCCATTCAAACTGCATGAAAAATACTGGTCAATATTCACTTCACTCCAAAAGCACGTTCCTGGTGACCTTTGCTTCCACAAGCTACTTCCATACTGTAAATGAGCTCTGTCCTTTGAACTGGAGCAACAGCAGTGGGAACCAGAAGGGAAGCCGCCTCAGTGGTATGCCCCTTTTCCCTGATGAGGAGCAACGGAGACAAGTTTTCAAAGTCCCCGCGTGAGGCTTTGCTTAGATCCCCACCAGGGCTTACCACTCTTTCTCATTTTGGACTGGCCTATGCATTTTGTGCCGGTTCCCATTGAGACAACTTCCTTTGTCACTGAGGGAAAAAGAACAGAATCATTAAGTGGGCCCTCAGCATCTGAAAGGTATCTAGTCCTCAAATTTAAAAAGCCTGCACATTCCCCTAGAAGATTCCCTCAGGCCCGTCCAAGGGAGGACCCAGGTTTCAGCTTGGCATTCTCGGGCCACCGGGAGTATGGTGCCACCTGATGGAGAGCAGGGGAACATGTCCAACATGGTACTTGACACCTGGCACCGCCAGAGCCATCTATAACTCACCACCTCTGACAGGGAGAGGAGGCATTCTGAGAAAAAAGGGCTCACCCTGCTCTGGTTTGTCAGGACAGGCACAGGCCTGGTCAGTTGTATGTTGTATCTTCACCACGGCTGCCAGCAACGTCCACTCGCGGTTTGGCTCAGGCTTCCCCTGCTTGGGCAGCCGGATCCCATAGTGCTCATAGCACAGCTGTGCAATCTCATCCGCAGTACACATGGTCTGGGACGGTGCTGAGGCCCTGACCAAAAATACAACCATCAGAAGAACAGGAGGAAAACCAACCGACGATGCCCCATGGGGGCTTCAACAGGCTTTCAATGGTAGCCCAACCCGTCTTCACTCTGAGGTTTCTCTCTGGAACTAAGCAGCTACCTTCCTAACCTCTTTTCATCTGTAAAGCAAGATCAGAGAAGTCCCAAATCCCATCAGCCCCAGAAGACACTCGAGAATCTGACACAACAGCAGACCCCACTTCTTTTGGACAACCCTGCACATACAAGGCTTATGTTTCCAGACAGAAGCTCTTTTCCATCTGAGTTGTTGCTCTTGTCACCCACCCCTCAACCGCCCCCCCGCCCCCCTTTTCTTCTGTGATGAAGGGAGAAGTGACGGAATCCATAGGGTTCTCATCACTCAAGCCTTCTCCTCCCCACAGGAATTGTGCTGAAGGAGCATGGGCTGTGGAGACAGCCCTTTCTGGCTTCAAATCCTGGCTTTGCTATTGCGAAGATTACTTTCTGTTCCCTCATGTTAAAAATGGAATAAAAGTATTAAGTCCATTGAGGTTACTGTGAGGATTAAATGATATGTATAGAGAACTACTACAATGCTGAGTATCAAATGGGATTAACATTACAAAAAGAGCTTTCCACAACTTTCCTGATTTGCCTAAACTCCTTGGGAAGTAGAGGGCACATAATGCTGTGAATTAAAAAATAGTAATTAAAAAAAAAAAAATCCATGGGGATCAGACCTGAAAGAGGCTTAGGAGGCTTTGCTAGCATTTTTTCCACTCCTGACTCTATCCATGCTCACTCAAAGATCAAATATATGAAGAAGCTTCTAAGTAGAAAATGAGATCATATGGTGAAGGAGGCAGCTAAGCATCTCAACAACAAAAAGTCTTTAAGGAGCCCCAGGGTATGGAGTTTCTGAAAGATGGTATTTCTACAATGAGCCCCCTCCCCTGCACTGTTAAATTAACCAAACTAGGAGGCCATCAGACTGAAGCTTTAATTCCATGGAGGCCTATGTAGGCTAACTAGGATGGAAGCTGTAAATGCCTCAAGGTCCAAATCAAAGCTAATTGATTGCTAAGGAAAACCGCTTACAGCCAACCAGACTTTGGAGCCAAATAATTTCCTTTATTGCTTCTGTACTTTCTCTGTCTTTCACCTGGCTTTTGTCTGTCCTATCTACTTCTGCTTTGGTGCTGCCTGATTCCAATAGCTTTGTTCAAAATAAATGCCTAAAAATTTAAAATATACCTCAGTTTATCTTTTAACAGTTCTGATGTGCAGACCTGTTGATGCAGCAGATGGTTATGGTACACCAGACTACAGCAATTAAAAAGAAAAATTGGTAGGCTCTGACATAAATTATGACTTAAAAGTCAGAAACAGCATAAACCTTGACTCTCTTGGAGGAAAACAAAGGCATGGATGAGACCCTAGCCTCGTCCCTTTGGAAGGAATTTCCTTCTCCTTTCTCGTGGGACATCATCACAACGCAGTATTTTTATGCAGCTAGATATTATGGCACCAATCTGAAATGAAACCAGTGGCAAACGTCACCAACGAGCGTGGCCAAGCAAGGCAGAACTTGCGAGAAGAATGAAGCAGCCCAGAACTGTATCACCTCACGCAGTCCCAGGCTGGTTGCGCGTGCCGGGCAGTTAAAATCAGTGTTTTGATATACTGGGTTTGATATACTAATTCGAAACCAGTCTTTCCGAGATCCTGAATGACGCCTTGCTACGAAACAACTCAGTTAAGCAGATACTTCTTTGCTCAGCGACCGCACGTTCTAAAGCTGGAATAAGCCCGGGGATCCACTTCTCCTTCAAAGAGCAGCGAAGCCGCTCGGCTGGCAGAGGAGGACGGAAGCCTGCTTCCCGGAGGCCCTTCCCGGAGGCCCTCGGGGGCAGAGCTTCGGTGAGGCCACCTGGACCGGTCAAAGCACCGGAGACAGCAAGGCTGGGAGGCCGGGCTGCGCCGGGGCCGAGCGTGGCCTCCTTCACGCCCCGCGCACACCGCACGCTCTCCGGAAGGCACGGCCTCTTGACCGCTTCCCACACAAAACGGACCGGGGATCAGCCCCAGGACACCGCACCCGGGAGGCCGGGCGCCCCCAGCGCCTGCGCGCCCTCCGCCCGCCACCCCACCGCCTCACGCACTCCCCTCCCACCTCCACGCCACGCGCTCGCGGACTGAGCGAGACCGCGGGACCAAGCGGACGTGACGTCAGAGGGCTCGCGCTTCCGGGACCGCGCCCACCGCGCGCAGTGCACGCCGGTCGTTGCAGTCCGTCCAACGTAGATGCGGGTGAATGGGACGGATTCAAAACAGAAGATGTGATTTCAAACAGTACAGTGCTATGGGTTATAACAGTACTATTCAAAATATATATATATATATATATATATGTGTATCTCCAAATGTAATCTAAGCCAGATATATAATTAAAAATTTTGCAGGAGTTACATTTCAAAGTTTGAAACGTGAAATGTGATCATGTAACCAAATATATATATATATATATATATATGTATATATATATATATATTTTCTTTCTTTCTTTCTAAAGGAAAGGTGCAGGCAGGAAGAGTGGAAGTAAAAGCATCTTGTTTTACTTAGTTGTTCCCACTGTCCCTGAGCCTTGAACCCAGAACCTTGGGGAGCATGTGCACTACACCCAATCACTACCCCACCAGAGCATGCCGCTTTTGTTTTTTTCTGAAGCGAGGGAGCGTAGAAAGAGGCATTTTTAAGGAAGAGAAAGAAGCACTTTTGTTTGTTCTGGTTGTACCCCTTTGGCCTTGGGTGAAGTACATGAGTTTTACACGGTCTATGCCCCTAGCTGTAGACTTAGCGCCTGAGCCACCAGGATGTACCAGCCCAGTAAAGCTAAAAATGAGAAAACTAGACTCATTAGTTAGTATCCTACTTAGCATTACAACTGCTAACAGCTATGTCAAATTTATTATTTCCCAAACCACTAAACCTTCTTTCTCAAGTCTGTACTTCCTTAGACTATTCCCTCAGCAAACTTACTTTTCAACTGTTCAGGCCTCAAATTTTGAAACCATCTTTGACTCAATCTGCAAATTCTGTTGACCTCAGGACCAAATTCTGATGACTTATAACCTCTTCATTACTTTAAACAACCAAAGTCCAAGTCACCCTCTCTCCCCAGCCCACTGCAACACTCTAAATGGCCTCCCCATTTCTCTCGATCTCCAAATACTAAACTAGAACAATCTTTGAAAATACTCTACTCCAGGATTATCCTGGTGAAGTAGCAGCTAGGTCAATTGCCTCTGAATTGAACCCTGGGTTCGAGCCCAGGTCTGGGGGGGAAATGAGTGTGAACAACTAAATAAAAATAAAAATGCTGTCCTTTTTCTGCCTACCTGCCTACTCATTCCTGTCTGCACTGTTCAAGAAAACACAACAAAACAAACACCTCTGCTTCAAACACTCCAATGGCTTCCCATCTCATAACACACTCATTTGAATAAACCTGCATGATCTGTTCCCACTTTCACTCATCCTCCCCGGCCATACCAGATCCTCAGCTGTTCCTAAAAGACAGTCCTCTAATCTGGTTCACCCTTTTCCCTTTAGATTTCTCATCTTTACTTAAATGTCACCCACAAAAGTTCTTCCTGATCACATATTTAAAATAGTAGTGTCCTCATGCACTTCTAAAATAGCCCCTCTGTCTCCTGCTTGACTCTTCTTTGTATGCACCACTACCAGAAACAATATAGGTAATTGTGTGTCTACGTATCCCAATCCTTTAGAACAGTGCCTGGCACAGAACAGATACAAACTCATTACATAAAGTGGTATAACTCTAAATGTTCATTAGGTCAGCAGTCTTGAGAGAAAAATCCTAAAGGTAAAGAGTGATGAGACAAGAATAGAGACAAATGATTTATTTGTAATAAGGAGTAAAAAAAGAGGAATTAACAATCCCTCTTCTTTCTGGTGGGTGGCTGTACTGGACTGAGATATAGTCCAATGGACAGCAACACACAAAGATTCTCTTGCAGTCCTTGATCTTTTGCCGAACTGCAAAGGGGGCCTGAGTTACACAACTTGCGATTATGATTTTCTAGACAGAAGTGCCAGCTGTTGTGCTTTCTTGCGTATCAGTGGTTACTACATTCTCCTTCTTGTCTTCTGGCTTCATGGCAGGAAACAGAAGTACTTCCTACAGGATGGAAAATGCATTTTGAGAAAACAAGCAATTTTTTCACAACTATTCACCCATAAATCTTTTTGCCTCTGGTTAAGTGTTACCACTCAGATCCAGAGATCTGTATACCTCAACAGAAAAGAGGTAGTGTTCTTTCATTTAAACCCTGTGCCTCTCGATGAGGCTGGAAAAGAACAAATGTGAATACTGCCTAAGGCACAATGTCAAAAGTGAGTAGCACAGAGGTTCTCTTAAAAGTCTGATTTCCTCTTCTATAGAATGGGAGAGAAAACAAAAGTTTCTACCCGTCATAGGATTGACTAATAAGTTACATGAGTTAATGCATGTAGAGGCTTAGCATGTTTCTTGGATCCTCAAGAAATGCAAAGTTAGTATTCCTTCTGCCTTAGGTAGAAAACACCAAGATTCCACAAGGCCAGACGCTCTGATTCTCCTTCTGTGCAATCACCAGGGACTCTTCTGCCTGCTCCTCCTTCCAGCCCAAAGCCCTTTCTTTAGTCTCCAGGCCCACCGCGCCTGCCTCCGGTCCACAGGGGCGCTCCTCCAGGGCCGAGCATGCTGGGGGCCTGCTGTACCTTGATGTTATTGGAGTCTGTGAGAAACATGGTGAGGCGGTCGATGCCCATGCCCCAGCCGGCCGTAGGTGGCAGCCCGTACTCCAGGGCGGTGCAGAAATTTTCATCTATGAACATGGCCTCATCGTCGCCCGCAGCCTTGGCCTAGAAGAGAAAACCAAAAGGCTATGCTGTTCCAGACTGCACTCTCCAGTGTGTTCAGTCGCTGAGGGACTGCCACACCAGGATGCTCTGGACCGGGCACTTCTGGGACTGGTTTCCACAAACCCAGGATGGAGACATTTTTTGCAAAGACCCAGAGGCCTGACTGGTTAAATCTACCTCAAAACACATGAAAATTTTCCTGCAAAAGGAAAACATCTCCATTGCTCAGGGGTTCTCGAGTCAGGAAGACTAATCCCCAAGCCATCCCACTAACAGTACCAATGGAGAAAGGTTCTTGTTAGATAAATGTACTTCTAAGACAGGGGTCATGCTCCCTGCACATATCCTCATGCCTCCGCTCCTCTCTTGTAGAAACTTCCAGGGGCCAAACTAGTCAAGTTCTCCGTCTTCAAATGTGACTTCCTCTAGTGAATTCTCTAGTTGTATTTCAAACTTTTTTTTTTTTCAAAAGGAAAGGTGCAGGCAGGAATGAAGGTGAGCAGAGGCGGGCAGGGAGAGAGAGGAGGAAGCACTTTTATCTGTTTTTATTTAGTTGTTCATCTTGGTTACTCCCCTTGGTCCCGGGGTGCGAACTCAGGACTTTGGGAGTATGTGGACGCACCCAACTGCTGTACCACCAGGGCTCGGCTGTGAATTCTGTAGTTTTAACCGTTGTGTCTGTTGAAATCACTAAGACAATGACCCAGACCAGGGTTCAGGTTGACATTTGCTGGTGAGTGGCCCCACCACTGGAATACGTGCTTTTACACATTCCTCTTCCTTACCTTGGCTTGTTCTTCAAAAAGTTGGCGCTGCCTCACGGGGTCATTCAGCTCGGTGTAGGCGTTGCATATTTCCTTCTTCATGACAAACAGCTCAAAACGCTCTGTCAGACCCTCTTTAGTACGGTGCCTGATAACGGGAGACCGAAGAAGCAGCTTACAGCAGTTCATTAACCTGACATCTGGTACAGATGCCGGAGTCATGAATTCTAGTTGATTCAGGGGCTACTTACTGCAATCTGAAGCCTGCATGCATCCTCAGCACCAAGCCATTTGCTGCAATAACACTTCCTACATTCAAGCCCTCCCGTGATCCCTCATATGCTGGCTCTGGGCGGGGCTGGCCAGGCCATGTAACTTGCGGCTAATGGGATGCCAGCAGAGGCCTGGTAAGTGTTTGCACACTGGGGTTTCTTCCTTTGGAATGCTTCCTCGTGGAACCCAGCGGCCACGCTGGAAAGGAGCCCAGGCAGAGAGAGGCCCATGAGGATGAGATCCCAGGTAGAGAGAAGCCAGGTGCCCTGGACGTTTCAGCTGAAAAAAGCACTGTCTTACTCTAGCCAACACTATGTAGGGCAGAAAGACTACCCAACGCACCCACAAATTTTTGAGAATGATAAATTGCTGTTTTGACACACGAAGTTCTAGGGTCGTTATGCAGCAGTAGGTAAAGATGACCATGCTTTATCTTACCATTTGGCCAAAGGGCTCATTATCTGCGGGTGATCACAGATGAATGTAGGATTGATGCATGTCACTTCTAGGAACTCCCCAACAAGCTAGAGGAGAAAGCAAAGCAGAGATGAAGATCCCTTCTGAGTGACACTTTGACTACCCCGGTCTAGGTGGACGAGGACAGCTCACACCCACACCTGCAGACCTAGAGTTTCCCCTTTGCTTCTCAGTGGCTGGTAAGGACTAAGTGAGAGAACATACAGAGCTGCCTGACACAGGCCTCAGTGCAGCAGTTCAGAACCTGTTCTCTTACTTCTCTCTTTCCCTAAAGCAGTTCCTCATATAAAGGTCACCTCATACGAACCCAGCCCGGCCACTACTGGATCAGGGCAGGGCCTCTCACCTTATCCAGGAGCCTGGCTGTGGTCCGAGGTGGAGGGCATTCAACAGCTTTTGCCACACAAATATCATCAAGAATTTTGCGAGTTTCTGTAATACAACACACCAGTCAGGACAGAAGGCATCATTACCCCCGTGAAGAGTCTCCAGAGAACAGGGCAGGAAATTTTAGTCATGACCCAGTGTAATCCAAAGCAGGTCAGGACGGCAGGCCACACAGCAGAGGAGGGCATCGCTCTACCTTCAGTTTCGAAAAGGTTGGTTGGTGGCAGCGTCACATTCAGGGCTTTCCCAAGCTCTTCCACCATGCTGATTCTCCGGAAGGGTGGGGTGAAGTCGATCTCATAGGCTTGGCCCTCAGGACCATCTGGGTGGTAGGTGACCTTGTAACTGCCAGTGATGTGCTTCACCATCCCTGGGGAAAAATTCTGCCATGTAAAGGGACCCAGTCGGAAGTCCCGGAAGCTGCGGGACGATCTGGGTACACGTGAACTCAAAGGGAGCCAGGAGCGTCACCTGCAACCATCTTCTCTGTGATTTCCATGAGATCATAGTAGTCGGCATAGGCCATGTAGAACTCACAGGTGGTGAACTCGGGATTGTGAGTCAAATCAATTCCTTCATTCCGGAACTGGCGCCCAATCTCATACACTCGGTCGATGCCACCAACAACCAGCATCTATTAACAACGCATGGCCTCAGTCATGGCAGTCCGTCTTGTCCTGCAGTCTGTCTACAAAAGCCGGAACTGGGCTGTCCCAGCCCGATCAGGCAGCTCTCAGGGGCTGCCCACAAGCCTTGCACCCTGCTGTCTTCATGATTTGTAGTGGAGTCTCCTTCTTTTTGGCTGACCAGCTCTGACTACTCTGCCCTGCTCTGTGTCCGAGTCTGAATACTCTCACCTTTGTCTGAGGTGCCCTCCATTTTGTGTGTGAGTCTCTCCAAGGAGAAACCACTCTTGAAGTTAGAATGCTGGACTACACCTACGAGACTTCAACGTGAAAGCTACTCAGAGATGCAGGTAATGCATAAATTTATTATGGTAAAGGAGATGCGATGTCTACGGTTTAGAGATAGTAACTGCAGAGGTCCTAATGGCAGTGACCCTGGTGATAAGCTATGGTAATCGTACCTAGTGGAAAAAAAAGACTGGGTTCTCCAAGAGAAGGTTCTAAGATTCAGTATCATTCCTAGGTGTGTGGTCTCCAAGCCTGGTCTCTGATTTTACTGCAGACTGTGAGTGGCTTCCTTATCTATTTGAGTATCTTTTTTTCTTTGCTTGAACTAGATATAATAGGTTCTGCTGTCTCCAACTAAGAATTCCGAAAGATACCGCATTAATTGTTTACTTTGGTGATTTGAAGATAGTTATTTCCATTTCTAGAAAGAGATTAAGCTCTTTCTTCTACGAAAGACTAAAGTCAGGAACCAGTTTCACAGGAGCCACAGTAGGTTAGGAGGGTGTGTATGGCAAGGAAAGACAGGTAATTCTTTTGACCTCCAACCTGTATGTGCCACTGAGCTTGCAGAGAAATTCTCGCGGTGTTAAACTTTCAACCGCGACATATCGGAACACTCTCCTGTTTTCAACAGTTTTCCAGCCTCTGCATCGCTAAGCATGCAAACCTGTCATGTTACCTTATGGTAGAGCTCTGGAGCAATTCTCATGTATAGGTTCATGTCCAGCTCGTTGTGGTAGGTGATAAAAGGCTTGGCCACAGCTCCCCCTGGAATGATGTTCATCATGGGAGTTTCAATCTAAGAGACAGGAAGAGACATTTACTTCCCAGACAGAGGTCCTTAAAGCAGAGGCTTATGTGTTGCATGACACAGCACGTCTGTTTAATTTCGTAGTGAAAGTAAGTTTAAAAGTAATGTGCAAGTGTTTCACAAAATAGTACAAACAGCATGATTTTGAGACCAGTGTCTAAATTTTTATGCACAGCAAACACCATTAACACATAAACATCCACAAGCTGTGAGAATCTAAGTGGCTACCGCCTTTGTGAGTTCAATGTGCAGTATTTACTGAAAACCCTGGTGGCTCAGGTTGTAATTCTGCAGCTCCAGTGTGTGGTCCACACAAAGCCCAGGGACCAGGGGCCAGGCAGGAACGACCAACACGAACAGCTAAGTAAACAAAACGCTTCTTCCTCCTCTAACTGCCTGCCTACTTCCTTCCTCTTAAAAAAATTCAAATAAAAAAATAAACATTTTAGGTGTGCCTGGTGGAGTAGTGGTTAGGCTTATGCCACAGACAGCCCAAGGTCCCAGGTTTGATTCCTGGAGCTGGTGCAAATCCACCAGGATGAACAACTAAATACAACAAAGGGCTTCTTCCTGCTGCCTGTCTCTGCTCACCTTCATTCCTGCCTACACCTTTCCTTTAAAAAAAAAAAAAAAAAAAATTAGCTGCTTATATCCTTTGAGTTCTTTGTTCTACTTCCAAACAGAACTGCTTGCAGTTTGTTGAAACATTTACTATAGAAGAAAACCAAAAACCTAAACTATTAATAGGGAAACAAACATGCAGCATTAAAAAGCACACACACACACAAATGCAAAGGGCCCCAGAATATACTATAAATGGAAGGAAACCCCCCCAAATCAGGCCCATTGCACTACAGAGTGAACACAATTATGTTTAAAGTGAACAACAAACCCCTCCAAAACATTTACATGTGCACCATCCGCAGCTCGCACAGGTAGGTATGTATACATGCAATACAAGTGGCACAGAAGGGTACATATCAAACTCAAGTCTGGGAAAGGAAGTTAGTTGGGGAAAGTAAAAGGGGACTTTGTTTGCTTCTATCTATCGTTTGAATTTGTTTTATAGCAACACGTGATCACATTTCTCATATCACTAAATACGTATTTTTAATGCTACAAAAAAGCAAAATGATTTGACAACATTAAACACAGCATCATTAGCATGTGGGTAGCCCTATACTTTGTCGTTATCTTAGAAATCAGGTTCTACCTTCCTAATGGAGGCAATAACATGATGGAACAAAGACACTGGCAGGAAAGGCCTTGGAAAAGGGAAGGGACAGGAAGTGCCAAGCACAGCAAGACAACTTATCATGTATGTCCAGTAAGAAACTCAGTACCTCTAGGAATCCCAACTCATCCAAGAAACTTCTTATGTATGTGATGATCTTTGAGCGGACGATAAATTTCTGCCTCACAAAGTCATTCAGGATCAGATCCAAGTACCTCTGTCGGTAGCGAGTTTCCTAAACCAAAAGCAGCACATTGGAATCACTGAGCAGTCTGGCTGGCGTAACTGACCACGGCAGGAGGTGCGGAGCTGACCTTGTCTTTGAGGCCAAAGTGAAGATGAGGCAACATGTGCAAGCAAGGAGACAGCAGCGTGATCTCGTGGGGAATGATGCTCAGCTCTCCCTTCTTGGTTTTCCCAGGATTTCCCTGAACTCCAATTATGTCTCCCCGACGCAATTTGTTATTGATCCGAATAAATTCTTCTTCGGATTTATAATTCCTGAGTAAAAGGAAAATGTAATTCAGTATATAACCAATTAAATACTAACCAACAGTTTACCATGTAACTCCTAATAAAACTATGAATGCTTAGTTAACATGAGGCTCAAGAAGAATCTCAGATTCAAGGTCAACTCTTAAAAAAAGTATTATCTTTTATTTTTAACTTCCAGACAACCTGAGAGCAGTATTTACACTCCCGGTAAAGAGAAGGCATTTCATTCCCTTTTCTACTTCCCGAAACATATCTATCTTTTCCTCCTTAACTTTAAATACCAACAGGAAAAGACCCGTGTCTCCAGCTATATTGCGGTGGCCAGTCTAGAGCTGGACATTTCTATGTACCTGGAATTGGCCATGACTTGCAACTTGACCCCCTCTCCTCGAAGGTCATAGAAGATGAGCTTTCCCCCAGAAGCTCTTTTGGCATGTATCCTACCTAGAAAGAGAATAGTAAAACTATAGTCAGACCTAGAAGTCATCTCGGGGTATCAGTGCCAAAAAACCTCCCTCTGAATTTCTCCCCTGAATTGCATTTATTTTTAAATTCGTTTCCAGCCCTGGGTCTCAAACCCAGGTCTATGGCTTTACAGCCTGTTTTGTCTTAGCCGCCTGAGCTACAGGGGGACCCGTTCCTTCTGCATATTTTATATCAGGGCAGAACATAACCAGTTCAATTTCATTTGATGCTTCATTAGTTCTTTTTAAAGGAAAGGTGCAGGCAAGCAGGTAGGAAGAAGAGAAGGCAAAGAAGCAGCATCTTTATTTTGTTTTAGTTGTACATCTTGGTTGTTCCTCTCATTTCCAGACAAGAACCTGGGTCTCTGGGATGTATGTGGCCTGTGCTCTTGGCTAGGGGCGGTGGACCAAACCACTACTCCACTACAGCGTGCCTCAATTTCATTTTAGCTTGAGGTGTAAGCTCTGCCTTTTCCTTCATGACATTCAAACCAGAAAGATCTGGCTTTCAAGATATTCACTGGAATGTGCCCTGGTGGATTAGCAGTTAGGTCAGCAGCCAGCACAGTCCACGCACATTCCAAGGACCATTCCAGGGCGCAGGGCGAGGGGCGGGGATGGAACAACCAAGATAAACTAAACAGACGCTTTTTCCTTCTTGCCTAAACCTTTCCTCATACCGTTCCTTTAAAAAAAAAAAGTCTTCGATCGATTTCTGCAAGACGGCAGTGCTGGCTGGTGACTACCAACATAGTTTTCGGTCTACGGGAGTCCTCATATAAAAGCAGAAAGCACAACTACATAAGTTAAGCCATGAACAAAATTTGCAACAAAAGTATGTGGGAAGATAGTCCTAAGATGCCCCAAAGGTAAGCAGTGGGGGAAAACCACCAAAAGCCTCAAGACCTTCCTATGGGGAAAAGCTGTGGGGACAACAGGGTGTCTCATGGGTCTGGAAATCACAACCAGCCGCAGAAATGTCCTAGAAAATGTGGCAGGTTAACTGGAGTGGAAACTGGAGGGGAAGCGATCCGCTGCCACACAAATGAGTGCAGTGAGAGCATCGGGAAGGCATAGGGGTGCAGCCCTTTAGTGCAGCCCCCCAATAACTCTCTAAATTTGGCAGCAAGGGCTCTCTTCTAGGATAAGCCCCTCCTGTCCCCCAAACCAAACAGGGCCAGAAATGAGAGACAAAGGAAAGAGAAGGTCCAACTAATGTGAACATCTCAGAAAGCAAGCTGCTGCGTTCATGAACCCGTCACAGAAGCAACGGGAGGAACTCGATGAAGGTGAAAGCATCTGAACTAAGTTTCCTTTAACATCCAGGAGAATGAGTTTTATAAAAGTACAAAGTATTGAGGTCAAATACCATACATACCTATTAAATAAAACATGAGAAAAAAAAAAATAATGCCTTGGTGCGCCCTGGTGGCTCTGGCATCATCCATGTAAAGGCCAAGGACACAAATTTGTGGCCCGGGGCTGGGGCAGCAACCAAGATGAACAATAAATAAATAAATAAATAAATAAATAAATAAATAAATAAATAAATAAATAAATAAAATGTTTCTTCCCCCTCTCTCTTCTCTTTAAAAAAAAAAAAAGGAGGATAACATTTAAAAATCAAAGTATGGTGTGCACAGTTCGCACACATCCCAAGGCCCTGGGTTTGTCTCCTGGCACTGGGGTGTGTGTGTGGGGGTGGTGACACGGACAGACGGGGGACGGGACCAAGTTGAACAACTAAATAAAATGAAGTGTTTCTTCCTCTTCTCTCTTCCTGCCTGCCTCTACGTGCCTTCATTCCTGCCTGAGTCTTTCCTTAAAAAAAAAGAAAAACAAAACCAGAAAAGACATTTCCTAAAACAGAAAAATCTTGAAAATACCTCTGTGAAGGCACACTGCACTCGAGCATACAGGGCCCAAATGACTAACTTCAAGATATTTTAATAAAACTACTGAAGTTAAAGAAAAAGAAATCTTTTGGTCCTTTAGCGACTGGCATGGGCTCTTCTTTCTGGGCAGCGGGATTATGAGAATTAATCTTTTTTCTCTCTGCGGCAGTGAAGGTTTTGAGTTCTAAATGTCCTAGAATTAATTATTATTGGGAGAGGGGGGTGTCAAATAAAAAACAGTATTCATTAAAATTTTTTTTTTAATTAAAGACCCCACACAAGAGAGTAAAACTCTAAAACAGCACAGTTCTAGGATGGGTCTAGTAGAAAGCAGTTGTAGGCCACAAACTGGCATTCTGGGGAGCAGGTGACATGGCTCCCACTGAGGAAGGGAAGCTGTATAAAGGACTATGGACTAGCACAGGCAGGTCCCCTCGGAGAAGGCCCTCTTCTCACCTCCTCTGGAACGTGACTTCTGGCCTTAGGGCTTCTCTACGTTTTTCTGGAACCACACTACCAGTCCCGTTCCTGGTAAAGCAGTCTTAGGCACCGATGACTTGGGAGCTGGACCAATCCAGTCCTTCTCTAGCGCTACCAAAGAGGTCTGCCTGCT
>RJWH01001078.1:284166-376435 GCA_004363575.1 Solenodon paradoxus
AAAAAAAAAAAAAAAAAAAAAAAAAGCCTTTGAGAATTTGAACTGGGCAGAGGAATGTTCCATCTAACAGGCTACAAGTACCATATTCTTCCTTAGAGTGACCCTTAACCCGTAGCTGAGGTTCTTTTTAACTGGGCACGACAGTGTTCCAATACAATTTTATTTACAAAACCAGGGAAGGAGGGACAGGGCAGGGGCAGATCTGATCTGCGGATGGCTTTCCCAGCCTCTGGTCTAGAGTAAACCTGTGCCCATCTCCTGGGAGACACTTTCTTTGGCAATAAAGGTTCAGCTCATGCTAAGATCCACCAGTTACCTGCAAGTAGTGGACTCTCCCAAATGTCTGCCAGGAGTTGGCTAGACCCAGTGCCTGTTCCAGTTCCTATTTGTCTTCTGAGTCACTGTCCCAGCACTGTGCCCTACGCCTCATCAGAAGGGTCCCTGCACTCTAGCCAGGGTGGTGGTCAGGGGACTCACATTTGGGTCCAGGCTCTCCTCCTCAGAGGCCACCCCATCGTCAGTGGCGTGGTTGGCGGCAGCAGCAGCCTGGCTTAGCTGTTTCTCGTTGAGCTCTTTCTGCTTGGCTTCCTTCTCTGCGACTTTCTTCTCAGCTTTCAAGCGTCTCTTTAGTTCACTGTTGGGAAGATGCAAGTGTTCAATGTGAGAGTTGTCTCGAGAGACTGCCATGATCCGCCCCACGGCCACCTTTCAGAAGCTAGGAGCGGCGAGGGGCAACTGCTGCCTAGTTCCACACCTCTGCTTCTAATCCTGCTAAACTCTATGTGAAAGAGACTAAGGAAAACACCAGCTTACAAGAAATACGTGAAAGATCTTACTTAATCCCTGCTTTCCAGTCTGAGTTTCTTGGCGTTCGATCCTAACTAAAATCAAGACAGACCAGGACAAAGAAAATCCTAGCCATTATTTAGTTCATATTTTGAATAGAAGGAAGGTTTTCCAGAAAACCAGCAGGACAGGTTTTTCTCAAGTACATTAGGCGAGGGGGTTCCTTGAGGCTACGGTCTGAATCTTAGTTGTTTGGTAACCTGTACAGAAGGTGAAACTGCTAGAGTACCAGACCCTATGTGACACTGTTTGCCATCACTCTCCACCTCTCCCCAAGGAGTTAGTGTGGGGCTGGGGTGAGAGGCAGCTCTTCAGAAGTCAAGGAGACACTCACTCTGCTAACAGTGGCCGCCGCCGCCCCCCAGCCCACTGGAACCTGACTTTGATAACCAGCTGGGCAGACCAGTGTTCTCAAGGTCAGAGGGGATAACATGCCATCTTTGAAGTCAGACTGCCTGGGACTAAATTATTACATACCTACCTACCAGTGGTCTTGGATTAAGTGACTTCTCCCCAGCTGTAAAGTGGAAAAACAGCTATGCCCCTTCTCAAATATTGTTGTTAGATTGAGATTATGTAAAGCCAAGTCCCTGGCCCTAGCATTTAGAAAGCAGGTAAATACAAGCTATTCTAGGTAACCCTTCACTCTGCACCCAGGACATAAACCTTACTTATCTGGACAGCTCGGTATCCTTTATGATCTAACGTCTTGCTAGTTGAATCCAGAAAACAAACAGATTTGGGTAGAGGGACACTCTCATTAATCAAATAGGATTAACCATTCTTTTAAACCACCAATGTTAATCAAACATTCTGTAATAATGAACCATGAAGAATGATTCCCAGTCATCTTGCAAATTGTCTCTCTTCCAGGCACCTTCTTAATGCTCAATACGAGATCAGAATAACTCATTAAAAAAAAAACTTAATTGGGGGTTTGAAATGATTGTCCTTCAAGAAAGCAAAATGACTCTGAGGGCTTTAAAAGCTGCTGGTTCTTTCTGGATATAAACTGTCTTGAGACAGTTCTGAAGAACACCGCTTCACGAGTGTGTGAGGCCCACTGTGCTGTAATTCGGTCGTTAGGCATCTATACCTACCTGGCTCTTTCTGGCATTAACACAATAAACCCGTTTTCCATTCAACTGGGTGAAGCTCTTTAAATCAAATCAATCATAAAGATAATCCAAAAAGGCAGTAGGGCTAGAACTAAGACTAGAAATAAAATCTCAGGAGCAAACAAGGTCCAGAAGGACAGCAAAGGGAAAATACTCTGCATTAGAAATTCTTGGTCCGTACAAGGATTCTGTTCCCAGCAGCGCCCTACAGTAAGAGCCACAGGTCTCAAGGACCTATACAGTGAGCATCTTAATTTACTAAAGTGAGAAAGAACTATTTTGGGAGTAAGGCTCTTTGGTGCCTCCTTAGCCAGAGTTTAACAGGTAAGGAACTAAGTAAGGAAAGAATTTTTGCTCCCGGAGCAATAAAGAAGGTAATAAGCACCAACCTTCTTTGATCAGAAAGTGGCTTGTCCTTGTGAATCGTTGTGAAAGGAGCAAGTTGACACAGTCGCAGCTCCCTTTGCCCCAACTGTGCCCAGGTTTGGTGCAGGGAGCCCCTAAAAAGCCTTAGAGCAGCTTTCATCAACATGGCAGAACACCCTGGAACTAATGATCACCACCACCTAACAGGAAACACAGAGATGTGGTGTCAGATGGGACGGACAGCACACACACACACCCAACCAGCACTCCTACTGGTTACAGGTGGGTGGGGGGAAGGAGCTGTACAACCTTTTGTCATCCCAGGTAAGACCTTCACTGACAGCAACCCTGTAACACTCGCTGTGCTACTAATGTAACTGCCAATGTTCTTAGTGCTGCTCTGACAGAAAGGTGCATCTCTGGGGTAAAATGTCATGAGCAAGGCAGAAATGGTCACAACATTTCAGAAAAAGGAGACTAGACATGTCATAGTGTTTTGGAAGTCCTTGATGTATAGTTTCTCTCTTGGAGATGAAATACTTGGTCACAAAGATGGCCACGAAGGCAGATAAAATATCACTGTCACCTGCAAATTCTGAAGGAAGCTAGAAGCAAGCCACACAAAAGCACCTCTGAATCAATAAGACCTGTGTGAAGGTCTAGGACAAGGAGAAAAGGAGAATTTCAGGGTCTCAGACTACGTTATGTTTATATGTTAACACTGCAAGGCAACAGAATAGTAGGGATCATGTTCTTTACTGGATTAAAATAAACCGGATCTTTTATGTGGGAGGGAGCGGCCTGGCAGACAGCTCATGTGTTTAAAGTTGGAGAAAATAACTGGCATTAAGTGGTACTCACTGAAAATTCAGAGCAAGGAAGTTCCAAGAACAATTAAGAAATAGAAGAAAACATTAATCACACAAAAATCATTTCTGGCCCATGGTTGCTAGAGGACTATGCATTAACAGAAGATCCTTCTAGACAACGTGAAAAGGTTTGGCGCAGATAGGTAGGTCCTGGAGTTATGGGAGTGATTTCAGGTCTCTGCTCTGGCACTTTGGAGCAGGGACAGACCACGCTTTAGGTATGTATACTCTACCAATGTATTTAATCACCCAGAACCTCAGTGTATTAATTTGAAATATGGATATTAACACTTCCTTTGCAAGGTTGCTATTAAGACTTGAGAGATAACTGTATAGTTCTAGCAGTGCCTGACACATAAAAGCTGCTTTGAAAAACGGCAGTTATAATTAATCTAAGTCAGTGGAAATTAACTGAGTCTTCTCAATTTACCTTAAAAGTGCACTCTCAGCTGGAGACCATGCCTAGAAGGCAGTTGTGATTTACAACTCTAATAATGATGAAAACAGATCAAAGTCCAGTCAGTTTTCCCAAAGGTAGAAGTCCAAAACAGGACTGCAAACATTTATAGAGATGTGTCAGACACTCTAGGAAGGAAAGTGCCTTACCAGGGTGTTTGCCTACTATAGATTCAAATATTTCCTTACTGATTTTTTTGGAGAATATTTGAAACAGAAACCCAGAACATCACTTAATCAGTGAGTGCCCAGTCCATGTCCGTCAGCTTTCAGCAAGAGAACTAAACCCTAATGCACTAGCGCAGTCATTACATGCCATAAGTTAACTTCTCCTAGGTCTCTGGAATGACACTAGTAATACAGCATCCTCTGGAATATGGGGAAAGCAGTCATTCAAGTTATTTATTGCCTGTGTTCTGTGCTTTAACGGAAGAACCCTGACCGAGAGAGAACGCAGTATTTCGAGAACATAAGACATTCAAAGGGAGTTAAAATTCATTCATTTATATTTGCCTCCACACCCACAAGGGTTTGGAGCGATTGTGTACAAAGACATACTCAGTGGTGCTAGGCGCAGCTTCGTGTACTTGGTGGAAGGCAGACCTACTGCTAGACAAGGGTCGGTGACTCAGTATTCACAGGTCCTTTAAATAACTCACTATGAATAAGTACACGACAGATTTAGAACTGATCTCTCTAAGACACAACTTTCAGAATGGCCCTGGCGAGGCTAAGGGAAATGTGAAGGTCTTTCTGAAAAGCCAGGGCATTTAACCTTTCTCCAATCTCCTTATCGGGGCGTGGCTCCATAATAGAACAATCTTTTACTGAGTAAGTTTCGCTTTTCTCAGTCATCTCTCGGTGCTCCAAATACTCCGACTCCAGGAGCAGGACAGGTGCTGCGGGGGACTCTGCCAGCGTCAGGCGAACCGCTACCTGAACGGGCGGCGCCGGGGCATCCTGGGGGATGTAGTTTTAAGGGTGTAGCGGCTCCCACCCGGCGTGTTCGTCCCCAAGAGAACCCGCACCAGGGCCCCGGGCACAGCCGCCTCGGCCGGAGCCTCGGGGTGCAACCTACCCTGAGTTCTCCGACCACGCAGGCCACCTTTGCCCGCAGCGACACTTACTTTTTGCTCAGTTTCGGCTCGTCGCCGTCCACTTTCACCTCAGCCCCCTGCACCGCAGCCATTTCTCCCGAGAGCCCGACCCGAAAGGGGCAAGAACCACGCCGCAATTTCCAGGTCACGGCCGAGGCCCCGCCTCTTCCGGAACGGGGGGCGGGGCGTTCCTGTGCGCGCCGCTGCCTCGCAGGCGCAGTGCGAGGCTCCGCGGGCGCGGCCGTGACGTCGGGGGTGCTCAGTGCGTCACACGCTGGTGAGCGGGCCGCCTGACCAGTGCCATGGCGGAGGCTTTGGATTTGAGCAAAGACCCTAATGGGCCCACCCATTCCTCCACTCTGTTCGTGAAGGAGGATGGCAGCTCCATGACCTTCTACGTGCGTCCCAGCCCCGCGAAGCGCCGGCTGTCGACGCTCATCCTGCACGGCGGCGGCACCCTGTGCCGGGTGCAAGAGCCGGGCGCCGTGCTGCTGGCCCAGCCCGGGGAGGCGGTGGCCGAGGCTTCGGGCGACTTCATCTCCACGCAGTACATCCTGGACTGCGTGGAGCGCGACGAGAAGCTCGACCTGGAGGCCTACCGGCTGGGCCGGGCCGCGACGACTGACCAGGCCCCGGACACGAAGCCCGGGGCCCAGGCCGCGGACGCGGAGCCGGAGCCGCGGCCGCTCTCGGGGCGGATGAGCTTCACTAACGCGGACGACGTGGCCATCTTGACCTACGTGAAGGAAAATGCCCGCTCGCCCAGCTCGGTCACCGGCAACGCCTTGTGGAAAGCGCTGGAGAAAACTTCGCTCACCCAGCACTCGTGGCAGGCCACGAAGGACCGCTACCTCAAGCACCTGCGGGGCCAGGAGCACAAGTACCTGTTGGGGGACGCCCCAGTGAGCCCCTCCTCCCAGAAACTCAAGCGGAAAGCGGAGCAGGACCCCGAGGATGCTGACAGCGGGGGTGAGGCCTGCTGCTGCTGCTGCTGCTGCTGCTGCTGCTGCTGCAGACGTGCGGGCCCGCTGCGGTCAGCCGTGCTGCTGGGGCGCGGGCGCCTTCTCCCCTTTCTGTCGGGCGTCCGTGGCGGCATCGCCCGGCCCGCCCCCCTTTTGACACGCGGGTAGAATTGCACCATTTTCTTCTCTCTCAAATTTACTTTCCCGACAACTAGGGTACTGTGAGGGTTTGATATTCAAAAAGTATAAAACGGATATGTAGCAAATTCAGTCCCCCATCTTACCCGCCAGCTACCCAGTTTCCTACCCTAGAGGCAATGGGCTCCAGCTTGTGTATGTTTTCAAAGGTATTGCAGAGACTTGTTTCAAAAACTGTGTCTTACATGTTCTGGTAGAGTAAGCAGACTTTTTTTTTTAAAAAGGAAAGGTGCAGGCGGCCAGGAAGAGAAAGGAAAAAGCATTTTATTTGTGAGTTGTTCACACTGGTGGTTTCACACAGAGTATGAAACTACCCCGACTTGGGGGTAAGTGGCCTGTGCTCCTTCAGAGGCGATTGACCCAACTACTACACCAGGGTACACGTTTTATTTTTTTAATTTTACTGAAGGAAAATTGCATCATGACATTAAGGCGTGCTTCAGTGTAAGTCAGCATGTGCATATAGTACGTTAAGTTCCCCACCACCCGTGAAGTTCTTCCTTCAGTACAAACTGCTTTCAAGGCCTGTCAGACCCGTGTATTCTCATGTTTTGGTGTAATTGAATGCATATTCACATAAGATTTTTGGCATTTGGACGTGTCTTTCTGGTGTTCAGGTGAATTGAGTTTTTGACACAGTTGAATAGAATTTTGGTTTTCAAGTGTGGTTAGGACAGTGCAAAGGTGTTAATTAAGATGCTCCACTTTCCAGATAACAGGTGTGTTGACAGTTTAAACTGACACATTCTTTCGTTTAAAGAGAGGTGCTTCCATCACCCCGCCCCCTTGTTCTTTCCTTATATGTGATTCCTTGTGACATTTAAACCTGAGGCGGTAAATCTGTTTCTCTAGTATGCTTAGTAGAAATTTTGTTTTTGATAAAAGTAACATTTCAGATTAGTTCATGTAACATACAGGCGAGTGGCAGACACTGTAATCCTGCTGGGATATAACAGAAAATTCCCCGTGGAACATGTTTCTGGTTAGTATAAGTTCTGTAGAGGAAAATAAATCAGGGTAAGGGTTATGAGGAGGTTGTTTTCTATTGGTTGATAAGGGTAGATCACTAGGTAAGATGTTTTTGAGCCCAGACCAAAGGAAATGAAAGAGTAAGCCAGATGATTGCCTGAGGAAGTGTCCTGGGGCAGAAGGTATAGTGATTTTCTATAAAGACCCTGAGGTAGGAATCTGGCTGGTTTGTTTTTGGACAGCAGACTAGTGTAGCTGCAATGGAGTAAGAAGAATTCTAGGAGACAGGACGGGTGAAGTAGTCATGTGGAACCTTGCTTTAAATCACAGGTTTGGGGACTACTGATAAGCCATTTGGAACTTGGGACAAAATTAAACTAGATTCACCCATCAAAATAATTTGATGACCAGACTTTTTTTTTTAAAGGAAAGGTACAGACAGGAATGAAGGTGAGTAGGCAGGGAGGCAGAAAGAGAGAGTAGGAAGAAGCATTTTATTTTATTCTTATTTAGCCGTTCACACTGGTTGTTTCTCCCTCTCCCAGGACGTGAAGCCAGGTCCTTGGGGTGTTTGTGAATTGTGCTCCTTCATAGGTGCTGACTTAACCACTACTCACGAGGGCACACCCAATGATGATTGAATATTTAAATGGGAGTGGGGCTGGACACATAATCCGTGTGAACAACTAAATAAAAGTAAAATAAAGATACTTCTTTCTCTGTCTGCCTAGTTGCCTTCATTCCTGCCTGTACCTTTCCTTTAAAAAAGTCTTTCTCTCTCTCTCTCTCTCTCTCTATACACACACACACACACCCACTCATCCATGTTTTCTTAGTCACTTTAGAATTTTAATCTTTTTTTTTTTTTTTCATTAAAGGAAAGGTGCAGGCATTGATGAAAGAGCAGAGGCAGGAAGGCCAGGAGGAAGAGAGAACGAAGAAGCATTTTATTCATTTATTTAAGTTCCATCTTGATATGTGGACTGCATCCAGTGTACTTAACCATTAAGCCACCAGGAGGTGTCAGGCTTCCTTTTTTAATTCCTATTTTAAAAATTTGTATGAAAGTGACTTATTTTTGTATACAATTTTTGTATTTTTTAAATTTAGTCTTCTCATGTGGTGGTGTACATTACATAGTATTTATACATTTTACTGTTTCTAAGCATTGAGTGGTGTTAAGCACATCCACACCTGCTGTGCAGCCGTTGCCTTCTTGATCTTCTGGACCCGCGAGTCTGTACTCATCAGACACTCATGCCCGTTTTTCCCTGTCCTCAGCCCGTGGCAACTGCAGCCTCTGAATTTGAGCTGTCAAGGCGCAGCATCTGAGTAGAATCACACATTGTTAGTCCTTTTGTGTCTGGTTTATTTCATTTAGAATAATGTCATCAAGATTCATTCATGTGATAGCTGGGATCAGATTTTCAGTCCTTTTAAGGCTAAATAGTCCACAGTATGTAGACAATAATCTGTTCATCACTTCAGCTCTTGGTGAAAACTGGGTTGTTTCCATCTCTTGGCTACTTTGAATAATGCTGCTGTCAATATGGATGTACTAATAATCTGAGATCCTGCTTTAATTTGTTTTGGGCAGACACCCAAAAGTGGAATTCTTGGACCATACGGTAATTTTTTTTTTCAAGGAAAGTTGCAGGCAGCCATGAAGGCAGGTAGGCAGGCAGGAAGAGAGAGGAGGAGAAAGCACTTTTATTTAGTTGCTCACATTGGTTTTCCCCCCGCCTCTCTGCCCCCCCGGGTCTTGGACCCAGGTCCTTGGGATGTATGTGGAGTATGCCAAACCTCTACTCCATCAGCGCGCACTACAGATGGTAATTTTGTGTTTACTATTTTGAGAAACCATCATCATTTCCGGTTTTAACACACAGATTTGTGTAACCACCACCAAAATAGGGATAAACAGTGTCATATCAAGAAACTCCCTAGGGCTGCCCCTTAGTCAATTTTTTAAGGCAAAAGAGCCGAGTTAAAGCCTCAGAACAGATTAAAGGAAATAAGAGGCGGTTTCACTCTCAGAAACCCTCCTTTCTCTCTGGAGATGGAGGTGGACTGTTTTGTGCCTCTGGAAGCTGCCTTGCCTAAAGTCTTGTCAGCTTAGGATCATAGGGTGAAGGGAATGATCTGTGAAGAAATTTAAAGTCTTACCTCCCTTGTCCCAACTTGGTCAACTCTGAAGAAGCCTCCTCGCTCCCCATGAAGTCACCTGAGGCGTGTTGGAACTCTGACAGCTCAACTTCTCTTGACCTACTCCTTCTCTTCAACAAATATTTTCTCGCTAATAATTACTTTACATGTTCATCTTTGTTTCACAATTTGCTCCCCAGAGAACCCAGCACAGTTTTGTTACCTTTGCAAAATCTTTATAGATTTATACAAAACAAAGCATGAATTAAACTTGAAGAGTTCTTATTTTGCATGTCAGAATCTATGGAAATGGTCACCATTTGGCTAGTACAACTCAGAATTAAGAGTAGACATTATTGAACATCATGTCTTATATTTCTAATAAAAAAAAAACAAACCCAGGAGCAAAAAAGTGTAGGCTTACTTGTGGCCCAGAGCTCAGAGTGCACTATATTTTTTGTTTTTGCAAAAGAGGCTAATTCTCATTGGGTGCTGTTCTTTTTAATAGAACCACAGAATAAGAGAAGCCCAGACTTACCTGAAGAGGAATGTGTAAGGGAAGAGATCCAGGAGAATGAAGTGGCAGTCAAAAAGATGCTTGTAGAAGCCACCCGGGAGTTGGAGGAGATTGTGGTATGTTAACTAGGTTCATATTTTTTCCTTACCTCCATCCTCCTTGAAATTGGTCATCCCATCTACCCTTCTCATAACCCTGAGGCCCAGAAAGGTAAGAGGGAGGGAGAAAATGAAAAGTGGGACTCATTTAGGTTCCAGGCACATAGTTTTAATTTTGGGCAGGACAACTCAAGGGGGAGAATCATTTTCAAACATCTCATTTTGAGTACTTTGACTTTAGTCTAAGTTTTTTAAAGTTAAGAAGATGGATTATTTTTTAAAAGTGTTTTTATGCTTCTCAGGAAAGTAAATAATATTTAACTTAATTTTTTAAATCAAGTTTATCTTTTTGTGTACTTAAAGCTTTTTTTGAATTTTCTAGCTTTCGCATGTTCACTCTATTTCTGTTACTCTTTTGGAATTCCACATTTAATTATAATTACACAGACAGGAGCCATAAAATAATGAGAAGCAACTTTTTGAAGAATTATTTATTTAGAGTAAGGAAGCAGGCAGGAAATGAAGGCAGGCAAGCAGACAAGCAGAGAGAGGAGGAAGAAGCATTGTTTTTATTTAGTTGCTCATTTGAATTGTTCACCCCTGACCCTGGGCTATGAACACAGGTCCTTGAGTTTTATGTGGACCGTGCCATCCAGAGCTGCAGACTCACCTGCTGATAAATAATTTTAAAAAATCCCAATTGGTGCACCCTGATGGAGTAGTGGTTCAGTCAACTGCCTCTGAAGGAGCACAGGCCACATACCTCTGGGTTCAGGTGAGGGATGGGGCACATAACCAGTGTGAACAACTAAATAAAAATGTAATGATTCTTCCTCTCTCCCTGACTGTCTGCCTACTCAACTTCATTCTTGCCTGTACTTTCTCTTTTTTTTTAAGTCCAAATTATATGTGCATCTCTTCTCCAAGAAAAAGGATCTTATAAATTAGCTTTTCTCATTAACACTAAGAAAATTTGGCCTTGGTTTCAAATGAGTAAACAATTCAAAGTTTCTCTAATCAGTGAGTGAAGGAATGCAGAGGATTGGGCAGAAGTAGGGAATGTTGTCCTTGGTAGTCCCAAGTTTTTTTGTTTTTTTTTTTAAATTATTTGATATTTGTTTTATTTTCCATATACTCTGAAATGTTTTCAGTGACTCTCAGACATGACTTGCATAGATCTCTTCTCACATAATATGTTTTATAATGTACCTAAGCGTACTATAACTTGGAGGCCCTAACATTCAGCAATCTCTTTTTGAGTACTTGTTATTACCAGCATTGCTAGGTTAGGAATGTAGTGATGAGCAAAAGATAAAATTCCTGCCTTTATGGACCTTACATTCTGAGAGTCTTCTTAATACATAATTGAATTTACACATATGCATATATTTTTCACATTCAGTATAACTTTCAGTGTTCTGTTAGTTATGTATGCGTGTGCATACACACACACACACGAATGAGTCCATTTGCCCTGTGCCTATCTCTGTCTCTCCACATCCACACACACACACACACACACACACACACACTTCCAATATAACATTAAGAAGGAATAGGAAGTCCAGTGAAGTTAAAGTGAAAATGGCAAGGGGACAGTGATTGGAGAGACCAGATATTATATTACAGTAGCGTGTTTACGGCTTGGTTATTAGGAACTGGTCACTTTTCTTCAGGTGGATGAGAACCCTGATTTTGAAATACACATAACAATGTGTGATGACGATCCACCCACACCTGAGGAAGACTCTGAAACACAGCCTGAGGAGGAGGAGGAAGAGGAAAAGGTTTCTCCACCAGAGGTGGGAGCTGCCATTAAGATCATCCGTCAGTTAATGGAAAAGTTTAACTTGGATCTGTCAACAGTGACACAGGCCTTCCTGAAAAATAGTGGTGAGCTGGAGGCCACTTCCTCCTTTTTAGAGTCTGGTCAGCGGGCTGACGGGTATCCCATTTGGTCCCGACAGGATGATTTAGATTTGCAGAAAGATGATGAGGCTACCCGGAATGCATTGGTCAAAAAGTTTGGTGCTCAGAATGTGGCACGGAGGATTGAATTCCGAAAGAAGTAATTGTAAGGCAATGGGAGAAGAAAAAGGATGTGGCAGGTGAGGTGGTGAGAAAGGACCTTGACCATTGAGCTAGTGATTCTGACATTGAAGCTGACGTTTGTCTTCTGACCAGTGCTGCCATTGCTGTGAGATCTAGATTTTGTAGCAAAGCAAAGTGGTGGAGGAGGCTAAAAATAAAAGTTGGATATATTTAGAGCTGTCCCTGGCAGTGTCAGTGTTTGTATGAAAGGAAAATCTAAACCAGAGAGATGTTGGCCTACATGGCAATAATCCTTTTCTGAAATGGAACCCCTGGTATATTGGTGACAGGACCTAGTGACAAAGAAGGCAATTAGGAGACCAGTCGTTTCAGACAGCATGGATAAAGAGAGGCGCCTATGGTAGAAACTCCTCTAGATTGTGATAGATTCCAAATCAAGAATCTAAAAATAGGAAGATTAATTACAAAGCCTTGATCATGAACTATCCCAAACCTTGAGTCCCCCAGTGAGCTCTGATTTTTAAACTGCTTTGAAAACTCCATATTCCCATTGTTTGGGTACCCTGCTCCATGGCTTTTCTTTTTTTCTAGTCCTTGTTAGTCAAGTGTCTAGCATGTATTTCTTTACCTATCACTCAATTTTCTTTGAAACACACAGAACCCTGGAGAGTCTCAAGGACAGCCCTACTGATTAGTGGTCACGTGTTTTTATTTATTGAAGATAGTTTTGTGATAAGGACTGTTTGACTTAAAAATGACTCGTCTATTCCTCTTTGTTGTACTGCTTTCATTATTGAAAATAAATAAAACTTTGTATTTGAGTCTTCAGCAGGTGTTTTCTTTGATTATAGTCACAAAACCTTTTAGGTATAAAAACCATAAAGGAACTGACATTTTTGCCTTTTGTTAATCTGAACCAATAAAGTGCTTCCGTTTTAGATCTAAGAGGTCATGAGAAAGATGCTGATTCTTCTGGGTGGAACAAAGAGGATCTGCATCAAGATCTCTTGAAAGATGGCACAGTAAGGCGAGCCAGGAGGGAGAGGAGGCAGCCAGGGACCATCCGGTGTGTTGTGTCAGTACCTTGTCTGTAGCCCCGGGCACTCGCCTGACCAGCACAAGCCACCGATAGGTCCTAACTGCTAGCATCTGCTTGCAGAACTGTCAGCGAATGGCGATGGGAATTCGAGGAAGCACACCCACAAACGACAAAACTGAGTATGCGGGCTTATGCTTAAGTCGAATCATGGTTTCCAACCCAGTTTTTGGAGACTCCAGCATAAATAAGCGTAGTTGTCCAGAGTGATAATGGTTATGAATGTGCCCTACATAGGTTTCCTTCTCTCACATCCCCCTTTTCCTACTAGTGCATCCTGGAATCACCAGTTACACTCCAACACTTTAAAGTCTGCTAGGGGAACCCAGCCTAAACAAAAATGCATCACCTTTCCCTCCTGTTTTGCATGGATACACGGACGCCTCATAGTAACCAGCTCTACAGTGGTGATGCTTAATGGCAATTAGGAGGGGTTGGGTGGTGGGCATTTGTTTAATGTCTTCTCTGTTCTGAGATGACTAGGGTGGTTGAAAGCATTGCTTTCGAGGAACCGAGATGCCAATACTTTCATGAAGTTACCTCAGCCTGTGACTTTACAGGATTAGAAACTAATGTTGTCAACTCATGTGCAAGTGTCTGATTATACCCAGACTCTTAAAATACATGTTTAAATCAAATCCCGGCAACCGATAATGCTCAGTATAAACCAGTATAGACCAGCAACTTTCAGATCTCATAATTTCTCAGGCCATTTTCTTTCCTACTGGAATATATGTGTGGGGAAATGAATTATCAGGAATATTTTGGAAACAAATCTAAGCAAAAAAAAGAGTTGAATCTGAATGGTTAACGGCATTGAACAAGGACTGTATCTGCTGCCACGACCAGCTGTTCCAGCACTGACGCTGAGATAATGCCCCTGTTCTTTAGGTTTCTTGTCTGCTTGGGTCTTCTGCTTGTGTCCTGGGATGTCATTTCTTACTTTAGCTTTTGAATTCTGGGCCTTCTTCACCATTTCTCCTGCACGTACCCCTGATCCCCCCTCCTTGGTACTCCAAATTTTGACATTTGCTAGACCTTGAATAACGTGTAGCATTTCATTAGTGGTAGACATGTCCCTCCTGCCTCCTGTTCCTGCCCCAAGGGCTGTGCTCCTGAAGCCCAGCTGGCTGCTTCAGATGCGAAGTCAGACATCTGTGTTCAAAGATTTGCGCTCACCTCAGTTCCGCAGAGAATATTGCTGATGAGGATTCCGCCCAGTGTTTTGTGCATTTAACTGATAGCTGTTGTCTATAGTAGATTATTTTCGGACTTTTTTTAAAAGCGGGCAATGGGATGTTCTTACAAAGAGACGAGTCTTAAACCGAGGTGACTAGAGCCTCTAGGGTAGCCTTCATAAACCGGCTAAAACCTAAGCCAGGGACAAGGCTCTCAAATGTAAGGACATGAAGCTCAGAGGAAATTTGACTGCCAAGAGGAACGCTGTGCTGTGCAGGCCACAGGGAGAAGATGGTCATCAACAAAGAGACCCCAGAAGAAGCAAACCTGCAGACATTTGATCTTGGTCTTTCAACTTCCAAGAATGAGAAAACGAGTGCATGGTATCAATGTCAAACTACCTCAGGTTCTTTTTGTGGATTATTCTCTATATAATACTGTGAGTATACACACACGCACTTAAGTTTTAATTTCTTAGGTGGTTAATGAAAGGATGGCTTCTATTAGGAAATATCACTTCTGAGTGTAATTTGCTGTACATACCGATGTTGGAATATCCTGGCACTAGTCTTGTGAACAAACACCTAGAGAAATGCTTGGACACGATGCACCCAGATGCCAGGCAGGATGTCCACCTCGCAGTGGTCTTTATCAGAGCAAACAGGTATCTAGAGAACCTAAGTGTACTGGCCATCCCGGCACCTTCTCACGGGAACTAAGACATTAAAGCGAATATGACAACACAGTGCAAACTGATAAAACGAACAAGATGTGGTATTTTTAGAGGTATTTTTATTGTACCCAGGCAAACTCACATACATCTTCCTACAGCAAAACCTATTCTTAGAAGTGGTCATTTCAAAAGGGGAGAGAATATAAAATGGTTATCATAGGTTTTAGATGAACAAATAATAATAAAATGAGTAATTTTGTGGATATGTATATATACATATATGAAAACTTAAAACTGGAACAACATTATTGGACTAAGATACTCCGTGAATGGCATTGCTACAATATTTTCCTTATAATTTCTGTATGTTTTAAATAGTCAAAAGAAAAAAGTACGTTAACTGACTTCTCAGCATTATGGATGTATCCTAATTAATCTACTCATCCCTTATTGATGGATACTGAGGTAGTTTTTAGTTCCCAATTCAAACGTTCAGAGCTTTGGGGAAAAGCTCCCTTTAATGAACTCATCATCAGGAAATAAAACATTCCTTAATTTTAGCCATGATGGATTAATTTCAAGTTTGCCTTCCTGTCTTGCAGGAAGGGAAAGAAGTGCTAACATGTCCCTTTCTAGACGTAATCAAACCTGCCTGGGTGTCATTACAGTTTGTGGATTTTCCTGACTGAAGGACTTGGTGGCTACCGGGAGATCACATTTGTCAGCAAAATGCTTTCTGTTCAGGCTTCAGCAGACATGTGCACTTGGGTCTAGTGCTCACAGGGCTGCCAGCGGCAGCAGGTAGCTTGGAAGAACCCTCTACTCCCTTCTTTACTGTGAGCACGGGAGCAAATCACCGCCCACAAGACGGAAAACCTCCACGTGGGTTTCCACGGGGTTTCTCCTCCCCCACCAGGTTCGTCTTGTCTCCAACAGGAGGACTTCATTTTCCTGTCCTTTAAAATGATACTGATTTTGAATCAGAAGGAAGCAGTTCCGGACTAGGTTCTGAGGGTGGCATCTTCCTCCTCCTGAAGTTCAGCCCTGGTGAGCTTTGCAGCATGTGGAGCAGCACCTGGAAGCACCTGGAAGTGGGGCACAGGGGCCCTAGGGTCTCTTTCTGTGGATCAGGACTCAGATTCTAAGTTGCCTTTTTCTCAAAACCTATGGATGGCAGGATCTAGAGGCTGGAGGTTTCTACACATTTCTGGTGTGACTGGCGGAGGAGGTAACCGGTTCTGCTGACTGACCGACAGCCACAAGTCCATCTCAGTGTGTCCCATCTCGAGGATCCCATTCTGCAATCAGAGCCTGGCAGCCCTCATCCCACCACTGCATGATGTAAGATATGTCCACCTGCCCCGGATCCTGTGACTGAGGTTTTCTGCGCTCAGGATGAGGCTGAGAAGAGTTCTTCAATGGCAGTACCCCTGTGCCGGTCCGTTCTTTGTGAGTGTGGCACTTATCTTGGTTTAGAGGCCAGAGAGCAGTCTGGGTGCCTGAAAGTTTCCGTCCCAGGGCTGCGGGCGTCGGCACGTGACTCCTAGCTGTCAGGGTGGTGGGCGAGCGCTCTCCCTCCTTCACAGCCTGCCTGGGCCGCGCTGCCGTGACCCGAGGTCCTGGGATCACACAAGGGGCACAGGACACATGGGATGAGAGCTGAGCAGGCAGGAATGTTTGGTTCCAGCCGACAGAATTCGAGGAAGGCAAACAAGGAGACCTGCCCGGGGCACAGGAACGTTCGAGCTGATGCTGCCGGGCTGTCAGATGTGGTCTCCCACTTGGGTCATCTTCCAAGGAATTCGTGGGCTCCCTTCTGCTCTGTCCGGGGTTCAGAGATCTTCGATTCTGAAACCACATCTACATGAAGAAAGGAACACACAGACATAAGGAACAATTCTGTCTGTTTCTCATACTGTGTACCGCAAAGGAGACACACACACATGAAAGCCCTAATAGCAGGATGGCGCTGTCTCTAAATATGAAGTCACTCTGGTTCCGCTGCTCAGCAGGGGCATGAATGTGTGTGGATACACACAACCAAGAATACACACATTGACTTTTCAGGGGGAAATAGCCCATGGGAACGACTACATGGAAATAAAAGGCTTCTTCCCAAAAACCAAACAAAGCACTCAGCAATCAACTATAGAGTATGTGAAACTGACCTACAAGGCATATGCTCTAGAATCCTCCCTCGTTTCAACAGCGGATCAGTACACAGGCTCTCCTGGCCAGGCTGACATTTTTCCTTCTCTACCAACACGAGTATAAGGAGACAACGTGCATGTGACTAAACACTGACAGGTGTGTCTGAGGGTTTCTGTGCTCATAAGCCTGAGTGTGTTTCCTAGTCATGAGCATTTAATGTATTTTATACCACTGTCCCCATAACTTAGAAGGTACTCATGAGGTGGGCGGATTTTGTTCCCCAACTAGAGGACATCTATTTCTAGATTTTTTTGGGGGTGTCAAAAATTGGAGAGAGAAGGTGAGCAGGATCTCTTGCTGGTAGAGGCTAGGGAAGCTGAAAAAATACCCTAGCAGGCCCAGGACAGCCCCTTACAAAAAAAGAATTATTTGGTCCAAAACGACAACAGTGCCAAGCTGTAGAAAACCAGTGTTCTCTAAATAGGTATGAACTAAACATCTCCCCACATTTTTGCTGGCGACTCTAAGTGGATACACTAATGACAATTTGGTTCGAAGGCTCCTCCTTCGGCAGGAATGTGATTTGCTCTGCCAGGTGTTACCATCCTGTTATCTTTGCCCTTGATGACTGTGACAGTCGAAGAGAGGTCCGGGTTTTCCAGTCACCCCTTGGGGGGCAATTCCCCTTAGAGGCAGGACATGTGTGGTGTCACAGACATAGGACTTACTTGAATTCTTGCTTCTGGAATGCCGGTTTGTTCAGCTAGTTTTTTCCTGGCTGTAATGTCAGGGAATAGGTTCCTTTTGAAGGCCTGAACTAGGATGTCTGATTTAGAACCTATGATGGATGTCTGGTCTGGTCTGGCTTCTTTTGCTAAGTATCCTAAAGGAGAACATAGGAACAAAAGGGAACTCTTAGGGCATTTTTCTTATGTGAGTTGGAAATGCAAACTTGTGAGGTTAAGGCTGATCTCTCTTATTCCCTCTGAGTCCCTCTTGGTTACAGGAGACCTCACCCTCTTAGAGCAGCAGGACCAAAAGGTCCAAAGCCTTGCTGCTAACAGCCCGACCCCAGCTGTGGGACGATGCTCACGTTCCGGACACCAGTGTGTCCAGAAGAAGCTGTAACTCCTAAACTAAGGGTTGTTTGAGGAGAATCTGTGCACGGCACGCACAATTCTTTCCCTTCTCAAAGTCACTCGCGGAGGAATTGTGGGTTCTTACTTTGAATCCAAGGCTGAGGCTGGTTTTGTCCCAGGATTTGGTCTTTTCCCAAGGAGCATCCGGATCCCAGCTGTCTCTGTTTTGATCTATGGTTTTTAAACCAAATCTAAGGAGAAGGTGATGTGAAAGTCATGTCACTCAGTTCATGTCAAATACCAGTGTGATTAGGTGTACCTGGTGGCTCAGGTGGTAGGTAAGCTAGCAGCTAAGGTGTGGCCCATGTAAAGCCCAAGGGCCTGGGTTCATGACCCAGTACTGGTTGTAGCAACAAAAAAATAATAAACAGGTACATAAAAGTGCTTCCTCAAATTACCTAAGTGCCCAATGCCAGACGAATGAATCAAGATGTCATACATATAGACAAAGGAACATTAAGAAGAGATGAAACCCTGTTGTTGGAATCCACATGGATGGAACTACAGGGGACTATGCTAAGTGAAACAAGTCAAAAGAAGAAAGATAGATACAGATGACCTCACTCATAGGTGGAATGTGAAAGACAAAACAAAGGTACACATGAAACACAACCAACCCTGAAATATTTGCAACAGAACTGAGGTGACCAACAGGGAATGGGGTGGCGGGGGCACATGGTGGCGGAGCCCAGGGGACACTGGGTGATGTGGTGCAGGGCAGGGTGTGTTGAAATATAGCTAAGGAATGGGGAACCTATACACAGGAAGTTATTTTAATGTGTAGAGTAATTACTACAAAAAAAGTAGTAACAATAAAAAAGTGCTTCCTCAGGTGTACCCTAGTAGAGTAGTGGTTAGGACCACTGCTTCTGGCTGAGTGCAGTCCACACACACATCCAAGGACCTGGGTTCATGTCTTGGGGCCAGAGAAACAACCATGATTAGCAACTAAATAAAAACATAAAATCCTCTCTCTTCCTGCCTGCCTGCTTCCTCTTCTTCTTTCCTTAAATTTTTTTCCCTCCTTTCCCTTCCTCTCTTTAAAAACAAACAACCACAAAAACCAAGTATCACTGCTATTAAAACTGATTTGATCAACTGCCACTGGGATACTCTCTGTAAGAGAAAGGTGATGTATTATCCTGGAAAAGATGTTTCTATCAGCACCCAATTCAGAATAGCACATAATCTGCTCTCAGCTCATGTTAGCATTCTTTCATGATCATCTTCACAGTATTCCGAGTAAATTTCCCCAATTAGGAGACAGTCTTCTCAAAGGAAATCAGTTTTCTCTTTCCCCTTCTCTCTCTCCATGCCTCTCAGCAGATCTTCACGTCTGAATGTCTTATCGTCTCCACAAGAAACTATTGCATAATATACGATATACATAGCATTGATCTTGGAAAGGAATTCTTTTTAATGGGGGATAGGATGAATCACAGCCAAGATCTAGCTAACCTCCATATTTCCCTTCCTTCACCGCATAGTTTGCCATAGATAAGATGGTGAGGGATCCCCACCTAATCCCCTTCTGTGAAGCCACTGTCACTCACATAACCGACTGAACTCTTTGCTTATTCCTTCATTACTGCAGTCAGAATTGCAAATGTAATATCTAATTATTCCTTTGGGTTTTATTCTGATAATTCCATCATTAAGATGTGAGAATCTCAGTGCAACCAATACCTGACAAACTACTCATATCCCAGGCATGGTGCTAAAAAGGTTATACGTAGTCTATAATGAAAGTTTTTTAGATAAGAAGTCTTAAGCACAGGTGAAAAGTAATGAGTAAATACAACTTCATTATTGGGAGTTGAGTCAACCTTGAACAAATGCATGAAGGAAATTTCTTCTTCCCACCAGCCCTTCAGATTGATGACCTTATAACTAGTAGCTTATCGGAGACTATATATTTAGGAGAAAAATCTGATGTGTCATTGTCTTCTACAAGCACATTTTTCCTGATCTTTGTTTCTCTGAATACTGATTTAGTTGGTATAACTGTATTGTTTACAGCCACCTTTTTGGTAACTGAGGAACCCAATTCAGTTTCATTTTTTACATCAGTATTTCTACTCAAAATAAAAAAAATATGGAATTTTAATTCATATATCCTGGTGTATGACTCACATCAGATATTTATTTGTAAAGAAAAAGACTGGCGTACCCTGCTGGGGCAGCAGTTAGGTCAGTCGCCTCTGAAAAGATGCAGGCCACATACTCCTGGGCTTGAGTCCAGGTTTGGGGAATCAACCAGTGTGAATAACTTAATTAAAGTAAATGAAGCACTTCTTCCTCCTCTCTCTTCCTGCCTGCCTGTCTACTATTTCCTTCATTCCTGCCTGTGCTTTTCCTTTAAAAAAAAGAGTGGAGAATCTACTTCAGTTCTTACCCCAAAGTTCCCTTAGTTAATGTTAATCATTATTCTGCCACATATATTCTAATTTTGAATGACGCCATATCAACATCATGATCCACTTCCTTATATTCTAAGTTTCAATATGATTTAATTATCTCGAGTGCGAGAGCCGGGACTAGAACATTCTCCTTCCTCTGTCTGAATACACCCAACGACTATCTCTGCCACTAAAGATAGAAACAGAGCTCTCATTTGTTTCTTCTTTAATATCACATAATAGGAAATACCTTCTAACATACCTGACATAAGAGAATTGCCTGAAAGCGCTGAGCCTAGCTTTTCTCTCTATCTTATCTCTGACAGATAATGAAACAGAAACTTAATGCTCACCTGAATTTTATACTCTGGAATGCCAATTTCCTTGGCCAACTGCTGCCTGGTAGCTTTATCCGGGAAAGGATTGTGTTCAAACCATTTTAGGAGGACATCCTTTTGACTCTGGTTGTAAACCACCCTGCCTTGCCAGGTTTCTTTTTGTAGCATGCCTGATTAAAAGAAAATGGGGAGAAGAATGTGAAGGATATATTTATGGATGTATCTGAAGAATACAAAAACATTACTTAAGAAAGGTATTTGCAGGCTGCTCCCTGGTGACCTAGCGGTCTAGTGCACCTGGGAGCAACCGCACATACATCCCAAGGTCCTGGGTTCAAGACCTGGGGCCAGGGGGCACCAACCAATGTCAACTAAATAAAAATAAAGTGCTTCTTCCTCATCTCTCTTCTGCCTGCCTGCCTGCTCGCTTTCATTTCTGCCTCCACCACCCCGCTCCTCTTTTTTTAATCAAAAGGTATTTGCACCCTTGTGTTCATGGCTGTGCAATTCACAACAGCCAAGACGTGGAAACAACCTAAATGCCTGTTGACAGAGGACTGGATAATAAGTTGTGTTATTTGTACTCAGTGGAATTCTACTCAGTCATTAAAAAAGATGAAGTTGTGCCTTTTACAACAATCTGAATTGAACCTGAGGTGATTACACTAAGTGTAAAGAAAGAAAGAAAAAAGAAAAGTACTGATATGTTCGTATACGGAATATAAAGAAACCAAATGAAAGAATGAATAAAACACAGCAACTCATGGGATGCAAGACTGTGCTTACCGGTAGATGAAGGAGTCGGGAGGAGGGAAGGAAACTGGGGTCGAAAGAGTGAAACGCTAGTGGTTGGCATGAGAGCTCTGGGGGTGGAGATGGTGTAATACACGCACTGACTGAGGTATGAAGTGATTGTCCTAAAAATCATACAGTAACATGGTGCACCCTGATAGAGAAGCCGTGCACACCCCAAGGACCCAGGTTCACGTCCCTCCTGGGAAACATCCCAGAGGAACAACTATGTAAAATACTGAAAAAAAATCATATAGTAATGTAAACCAAAAAATAATAAAAAATTAAACGTCTGAGCATATTTTTGATGTTAATTCCAGATTGAAAGTCTGTAAGTTTCGACAATTCTGTATTTTTACTTTAGGGATACTACTAGTTATGCTAAATTGGACTGAATATACACATTCAATCTATATGTATAGAATATACCTATATAATAGAAAAAATGACAATCTATGATCTGAGTTAATAAAGGAAGAAGTTACTGAAAATTAAAATTATATGCAAAGGAAACAGGAAGCAGTAGGATCTAGGAAAATTAATAAAACAAAACATGAAAAAAAGGATAAATAAAAACACACAAAGAAATTTACGGAAAATACAAAAAAATGTGATAAAAACATGCCTTGGTGGCTCAGCAGTTAAGCGCATTGGGCACAGCTCACATATAGGGGCCAGGATATATACCCAGGGCCAGGGGAATAACCAGATGAACAAATAAATAAAATATTTCTTCCACCTCTCTACCTGCCTACCTACTTGTCTTCATTCCTACCTATACCTTTCCTTAAAAAATTAATAAAAGTATATTTTAATACACATGAAATATTGAAAACAAACAATATACTAAATATAAAATATTAGATATTCTGGAGGCTTAGTGGGTAAGTCCACTGCCTATTTCTAGCATAGTCCACATACAACCCAAGGACCTGAATTTGAGACCTGGTTTGGGTGAGATTGGGGTGTGGGGAACAACCAAAATGAACAACTAAATGTCTCTTCCTGCCAGCCTGCCTACACACCTTCATCCCTCCCTGCACCTTTCCTTTAAAAAATTAGGTATTCCAAATCTATTTCCTCCATTTAAAGTGTTAACCTAAAACGTTTCACCATCCAAGTAGGGGTCTCTTGGCTGTCGTCTTAGATTTGAAATTCTAGCCTTGAACTTCAAACCACTATCAGTCCCTTCCCAGAACTTATCACTATAATGGTTCCTGCTCCACCCACCTATCCCTCTAATTAACTTCCGTAAACTCTGCAAGATAAACAATGTGATATTACAAAAAAAAAAAACCAAACAAAAAACAAAAACAAACACAAAAAGAACTTACCATTCGCAGTGCTGTTCAAATCCATCTTGGGAAGAGACACCTGGATTCCAGAGAGGACTGGGTGGTTGAGAACAGCTCTGAAAGACAAAGGGCTCCAATGCCCAGAATTTCCAAAGTTCCCAGTGACCCACCCATTTCTTAAATAGAGCCCGACTTAATCCCTTCATTACATATTTAACACTTTTAGAAACTTGAACTAAACAGGTTAAGAGGAAGCACAGATTCAGCCAGGTGATTTTACATCATAACAGTTTTCCAAATATGACTTAGAATCTGTGTTCTCTCATTAACACACACACACACACACATCTTCTGTATAATGCTTTGGCACTTTTGTTTCTTAAGAAGATCCTGCCTTTGTATTTTTCTTGAAACATTTCTTTCCATTATTGCTTGGGTTTATGTGTCATCATTTTGGCTCACTGATAGCCCAGTTATTTAATTAAAATCAAAACCACTAAACTAGGCATGCAAAGATTTTTAGCACATTGATTGGATTATATAAACAGTTGAATTTCAGTAAAGGACATTATCCTGGATAATCTGGGCGGGGTTGATGCCTTCAGGGAAAAATTCTAAGAGCAAAGCTTTGGTTTCTCTGAAGGAAAAGAATCACACCTGTGGCCAGCAGCTTCCTCTCTTGCCAGTTTCAGCCTGTTTTCTGAACACGCCTACCCTAGAAGTCTCACTCTTGCCTACTCAGCCCTCTTCACAATTGTATAAACCAATTATATAGAATACATGTGTAAGCAGGCATGCCTTTGTACATGTGTGTATGTATATAGATTTACATGCACATAATTCCACTAGTGCCCTATGTAACTGGAGTTCAGAACATTAATGTTTCTTTTTCTCTGAAGATTAATTGATGCAGATGTTGGTATTAAAAATGTTTTGAGAACACTCATGTGGTTGTGTGTGTGTGTGTGTGTGTGTGTGCGTGCGCGTGCGCATCTGGGTGACCTTATCAGGCAAAGAGCCAAAACCATGTGAGATGTTGCTGAGAGCAAAGAATATACAAATTCATGGTGGAAAAAAATGCCACTACTACCATGTGATCACTTGGAGAAATGAGGACATAGTAATTATAAACACTTTGTTATGAATGCTTGTAGATATATCACCAGTATTTCATTTTCTCCCTGCTATTGTCTAATGGCTCCCTGCTATTGTCTAATGGCCCAATATCAGATGGATTAATAAGTTAACCGATATTTAAAGACTATCCAAAAAGGACGTACATTACCCACAGATGTTGCAGTCTCTTTTGGAGGAAAGGATTAGAATGTTTCTACTGTAAGCAGGACAGTTTTATTATATTAGACAGAAATCACTTGGTCATTTTTCTTTACTTGGTTTCAGGAGGCTGACAAGGTATGAACAGAATTTGTAAAATGTCAAGATAATATCTAAAATGTCAGGTTATAGACCTTAATTATTTAAACACTCCTCTCAGTGTTTCTGTGAAGGTATTTTATAGTGTGATCGAAGTCAACAAGCACGGGACTTTAATTAAGCAAGATTATCCTATATAATCTGGGGGGCCTGAACGGCTGAAAGAACAGAGGGAGGCTTCCCTGAGAAGAGAAAATTCTGCCCAACGACAGATCCAGCCCAGACTTTTGAAATTTGGACTTCTCTGGTCAGTCTCCAATTCCTCACAATAAATGTCTACCTATATATACTGTTTCTCAGGTGGAACTCTGCCTGATACAGTCAAATGGTGTATTTTGACATGAAATTAACAGGAAAACAAGCATATACACTGATTTATCCTGGGGACAGGGCATGAGTGATTAGTTTTACGGAATCCTTAGAAAGATGGCATTTTAACTCTTTTGGTAAATCTATGTCAGCTGTGAAAACCTGGAAGGCAGGCACCCGGGCGAACCCTCGTGCAGCCGGCTGCCCCATTCTATTTCTCTCGGCCCCGAGGTGTCAGTCGCAGCAGCTTGGGGAGCGATGTGACGACACTGCGAGGTCTTAGCAGGCTACGGGGTGTTGCAAGGTCATTTGGGGGCAGGAGCACTGTCGGCGGGCCTTTGGTCTGGCGCCGACACCTCGCTCCTAGGTCCCCCGGGCAGGGGGCGAACTCCAGCACCGCTGCCGGAACCAGCCCAACCTTTCTCTGCGGAGCCTCAATGCCGACCCGGCGTGCGGTCCACGGGCTCCCCAGCCCCTCCAGGGCTCAATCCGGATGCGGGCGCCAGAGGCCGAGCCCCAGTTTCTTGTTCCTAAGGCTTTGGTCCCACTTTGACCTGCGGCGCCGTCGAAGCCCAGCCACCCGCGTGACGGCGACCGGAACCGGCCCGGAAAGCCCCAGCCACGTCCTTGACACTCGCGCTCCGCGGTTCCCGGCGCCGGAGGTCTGAGGGCGACGGAACCGGAACCGGCCGGCGGGGGGGGGGGCTCCCCGGAACTTCCGGTGGTGCGGCAGTCCCCGCGGAAGCGCCGGGATGCGGCTGGATTCGTGCCCCCGGCGCCGGGCGGCCGCGTGCGCTCGCGTCGCGCCGCGTCGCCCCCGCTGGTCGCCGCCGCCGCGAGGGCGCGAGGCCCTCGGTGGGCTGGAGACCTGGCCGGGCGGGGACCCCCCAAACACCGGGACCCCGAACCTGCAGGACTCGGCGCCCACCCCCGGCGCGCTCCTAGGCGGTCCCCCAGACACTCGTGTTCGGAAGACTGTTTTCCGGCACATGGAGAAAAACCCAGAAAGTGAAGATCTGAACATCAAGACACGGCCACACATACTCTAGGAAACGATTTTTATTGCAATACATTTGAACATGGAGATGAAATGCCGGTAGCCCGGGAAAAACTCCATTTCCAGTGCTGGGACATGATGGATGCTGCAGACGAGTGACTGTGACGTGATGACCGCGGATGAAAAGCAGGAAGCACAACCGATTACAGAGAAAGGGAGACGGGATTTCAGCCTCTGCGACGGTGACTTCAGGAACATGAATTGGCAGTGTAAACAGTCCAAACTTTTGTTCTCTATTTCTTAACTGTTGTTGCCAGTATGTATTACTTTGTATTTTAAGGCAATACTTATTTTTTTTTTTTTTAAAGGAAGGGCACGGACAGGAATGAAGGCAGCAGAGGCAGGCAGGAGAGGAGGAAGATGCAGTTCATTTATTATTCACCTTGATAGTCCCCGCCTGCTCCCGGTTCCAGACCCTGCACCCTCGGGTTGTCTGTGGACTGTGCTCTAGGCGGGAGGCAGCTGACCAAACCGCCACTCCACCAGGGCACGCCAGGTTAATGCAATTCGTCCAACAAAAACAAAAACAAAAGGCGGGGGGTGGGAGGTACCCTATTTTCAGTGGTTTTAACATTAACTCCCCAGGAGGAAACTTATTTAAGAAGAGCCAACTCTTCTCTCAGAAGACTGACGCCTCATCCCAGTGTTGCTGCGTTTGGACTGAGGCCCGCTCCCTGGGTCACTGCCACATCCTGCCCCACAGGCAGTGATGACAAGCTGCCATCTATCTGCGGAGAGGCCTGCTGCTGCTGAGCCCAGGGGCATTGCTCTAGATGGCCATGACTTTGGTTCATGAGCAGCTGCTCCAGCACCTTTTCTGGATAATTCTCAGGCTGGTCAGATGGCTGAGGATGATGTTGCCAATACATGGACTCCTGTGTCTGCTGTCCCTGCTGCTGCCTGGTTCCCTGTGCTCTTAAAGCATGCTGGAAACCATAGGAGTTGGTCTGTTGGTTTCCTCCTGGCCCTGCCCTGCCAGGGTCAAAATACTGCGCAGAAAATGTAGATGTGTATCTGTAGGCTGCCGAGTCCCAGCTGGGTAAAGGACAGGCAGGGGAAGGGTCACAACCTGCGTAACCTTGATATTCAAAACCACTGCCTGGTTCACTTGTACTTTCTGGCACCACAAAGGTGCTGGAGGCCATCTGTTGATTGGGAATCGCCTGTCGCTCCACTGAGAAGCAAGCAGCTCTGTCACCTCTGGAACACTTTGGGGCACAAGCCGAGGTCTGCTCAGGGGCTGGGCCTGTGCCATTTGGTTGTTTGCATATAGTATAGAGTTGGTGCCTCTCTTCAGGTGGAAGTCTGGCTCTCCTGTTCTGGAACCAGGTCTAAAGGGGAAAAAATAAAATCATTTTATCAGACCTACTTATATGATTATATTCTTCAATGCATTTCTGTATCATGGGAGGATTTTTTGTGTGTCATATCTATTGGATTCTAAGCTGCACCTCTATTTCAAGAGGTTTTTGTGAAAAAATTATTGACAAAACACCTTCAAATGTAAGCCACACCCAATTTCCGGGTCAGTAAAAATATCCACCTCCCCCCAAAAAGTGTGGCTTAGAATGGAATAGATATGGCAAGTCTTTTTCAGTAGGGTCTTCTGGCAGTGGGTTAGCATGTGAGAATTAGAGGCTGGTCTTTCCCAGAGTTGTGCGCTGCCTTTTCCAGAATCCCAACCTTCTCCCTAGGAGGCATGTCAGTAAGGCCTCACATATTGAAACCCACCCTTGTTCACTCACAGACCCTCTCTGTCCAGCAGAACAGGCTCCCAGCTGTCCTGTCAACTCAATGCTGTGTTCCTCCAACTGTGACTTCATTCGCGCTGTCCCCCAGGCTGAACTGATGATGTACTTCCTGACACCCCACATTCTGACTTCTTACATGCACAGAATTCCCACCATCTTCAATTTCAAAGCCTACAAGGAAAGCCAGCAATGATCTGCCATAACTTGACCATGTATTTGTTGGATGGCCCCAATTAAATTTCACTCCACTCCTCTAATCCTCTGATTACTTCCTCATAAAAGAGGATTATACTGTCTTCCAAACACTCCCTAGGCATCGAGGAGGGCAGAGATGGTCCTGATAAACCATGTTATGAAGAGGAGAGGATTCTTGGAGCTGAGGCAAGAAGATCAAGTGGACTTTTACATAAACTCACTCCAGGAACTTCTCATGTTGGTTTTTAATTTCATCTCCAACTTCCAAATCCCCGGGAACAGAGTAGGAGGATCTCAGATCCAGACACGAGGACTGCTTGAAACCAGTCCTGATGATGAACAATGACCCAAGCACCTTTAAATACTCTCTTACTTCTGCCTCGCATCAACAGAATTTTACATGCTGTACAGAGAGCTGCAGTGCAGAAACCAACAACTCCTTAGATTACGCTGCCAGGAGGTGGGACAAAACACAAGTTCATTACTCCTGTCGCACAGCTTCCTTTATCCTCCCCAGTCAGTCCCCTGATGCCCAGATGTGTGCTTTCTTTGAGCACATGCAGCTCGATTCAACCCAATGCAATTTAATTTGCCACCGTTTCCATGGAGATCCTTTGATGAGCCTGTCCCTCTCATAGGCCTGCGGGATATATGTGGAATTTATTAAAGAACAGAACTGAAGTCGTAAAATGCCATAGAAACTCAGAAACGCAGAAGGTCTCTAACATGCGTTTACATAGTTAAGCACTATTTCAATTTCTTTCATGGTAGATAACTTGCAATGTTTCTATTTCCATCTCAGAAGCCATTGATACCTGAGGTCTCCAGACATGTTTCTGTTTCTCAGTTTTTATAGTTTAGTAACATTTCTTATGGAACATTTTCTCTACATGTTTTTCCAGATCTGTTTTTAAATCTTCTAGTCAATTTTTATTTTTTAAGAGAAAGGTGCTGGCAGGAATGAAGGTGAGTAGGCAGACAGACAGGCAGATAGGAAGAGAGAGGAGGAAGAAACATTTTATTTATTTTTATTTAGTTGTTCATCTTTGTTGCTCCCTCACAGGGGTCCTTGGGATGTATGTGGACTATGCGGCTGAAGGTGGCTGACCTAACCCCTACTCCACCAGTGTATGCCACCTCTTCTAGTTTATTGATGAGTGATTTCTTCAATGTTTTAAACAACCAATAAACTCAAGGAACTAAGTAGCATTAAAGAACAAAGAGAGCAAGAGAAATCTTCACAATTCTCTTTGTAAAATATACCTATGGTGCGACTTGGTGGAATAGTGGTTAGGTTAATTGCCTCCAAAGGAGCAAGCCACATACCCCTGAGTTGGAGTCCGGAGCCCAGGGGGAGGCAACCATGTGTGAACAACTAATTAAAAAAAAAAAAAAAATATATATATATATATATATAAATATGTTCTTTTTCTTCTCTTCCTGCCTACACCTTACCTTTAAAAAATATAAATATAGTTCTAACACAATCACTTTATAGCAATAAATTGATTTTATGGTATCAGAAAAAATAGCAAAAATATTAGTTTGTGCAGAAAATAGTTGTGAAGTACCTACCACTCTGCTAGGCCATGTGCTAGGCATGGGACACCATAAAAACCAGGTAACTCCAGAATATTCATCTCTTGTGCTCTGCACTGAACTTCAGATCCGCTTAATATCTCTACGTGCATGTTACCTGGCATATTAACCTTCGTTCACTGAAAGTGTCCCTGAGTCCTCTGACACATACCTGCTCCTCTCCCAGGTTACCCTCCTTAATAAAAGGTAACCCTCAAATACACTCAAGTCAAAACTTTGAAATCTTTTTCTTGCTTTTTTTTTTTTTTTTTTTTTAAGGAAAGGTGCAGGCAGGAATGAAGGTGAGGAGGCAGGCAGGCAGGAAGAGAGGATGAAGAAACATTCTATCCATTTTATTTAGTTGTCATCTTGGTTATCCCACACCTGCTCCCCTGGCCCAGGAAGCAAACCCAGGTCCTTGGGATGCACAGGAACTGACCCAGGTGGACTGCTAGGCTACTCCACCTTTCATCACATATCTAAATCAGCAGTATACTCCACCTCCAAAATGTATTCAGAACCTCACTAGTTCTTGTCATCTCCACAGTCAAACCACTACTACCAGCTACAGTGGCATCAGCCAGTGTGCAGTCTGCCTTACTGCAATCTGGTTTTCACAACACACATCCTTCCTATAGTCATACTCATATAATAGGAAAGCATTCTACGTAATGAAGCATTAGTGCTCGGCTTCCTAATTCTTTGCATTTCGCACATTGTATTTATGTCTGGTGCGTATCTGCATGAGCATATGACTGAGACTCCCACCTCTTTGAATTCTGTGCCTGCCCGTGTACTCCCCTGGCTCGCATATCCATCTCCACTCATTGCCCTTTAAGGTCTAGGAAACACGTGAGGGCTCATACTTACATAAATCACATACACTTCACAATTGAATTGTTTGGCCAGTTCTATCCTCCTTGAAAAATCAGGGTAAGGGTCTTGTGTAAACGTCTCATTCAGTGTCTGCAATTCCGCTTTCGTAAACTTATGTCGGCATTTTGTCTTTCCTCTTTTCTTTTTCATTTTGCTTCCTTTCTCTTCGGTAACCTCTTCAGCCGGCTTACCCGACATCACTGGAGAGAAGAAACGTTAGAGAGTCTTGGGAATAACCACACCAAAGACAGTCTTCAAGACCCGTGTTGGCACAGTGGATTACCCATTCATAACAGAAAATGATGGCCCTGATGAAACTGCGGCTGGAAGCAGGGACTGACAAAGCTCATTGATGAGCTGTATCCAACCAGTTGCTCGTCTTGGTAAATACAGGTTCAGCAAAATGCCAGCCATCGATGCTTGATCTATGACTGTTTTCAAGCCACTATGGCAGAAACAAGTGGTTGAGACTCAGGTTTGTCTAGAGTCCACAAATCCTGAAACATTTACTGTTTGGATCAGAGAATTTATCTGTAAAGTCAGGAATAATTATAAAAGATTACTTGACAGTGTATTTCTAAGACAGGCTAATGACTCTGTTTAGCATTCAGTAGGACATGGGCTACTGAGGGAAGCAGAGTCCCTGAGTGAAAGGGCGTGTGATGTGAGCTCCTGGGTGCTGATAACATTCCCTTGATCTGAATGTTGATTCCAAGTTGTGGCGGTCTGTGAGAACTTAACGGAATGAATATGTGCGTCCGTGTTTCTTTTTTCTTTTTGGTTGTGAACACTGGATTTCAATAAAAAGTGTTTTCTTTTTAAACAGTCTTGAAATCTTACTCAATCTGTAGCCAACTTCACTTTCCTTTTTATTATTTCCTCCTTACTCAGCACCCTCCAGCTACAATCATCTCCGCCCCGTTTCCTTGAACACCACGTTTGCAGATTCTCCAGGATCTTTGTGGTCCTTCCCTTGCAGCTTTTGCCCAAAGCACACCTTCTCAGGGTGGTTCTACATTAACCTACTTAAAATTCGAATACTTTCCCTGCTCTTTTACTTTTTCCTTTCCCCACACATTATCACGCAACACTTTACAAAATGATCGCCTTATTTGTCAGGACCATTTTCTCTGCAATCACACTTTGTTTGAGAAGCTCCAGAAAGCTGAGCTTTTGACTCTGTCATTTACAAATATTTTTTGAAAGCCTGAAATAAAATAATGCCTTACACAAGTAGGCATGTGAGAGTTCTGGAAAGGATGAATCAATACAACAAATATTTATGGATCAAGTACCATGTGATGCAGAAGTCCTGGGTAGAAGCTGCAATGTTCTAAGAACAACAAAGCAGAGGCTAGAAATGAATGAGGTGGGTGAGTGGGAGACGAAGGAGCCAAATCATATGGGTCTTTGTGACTAGGTAGAGATAAGTACTGTAACACTTTGGAATGCCAAGAAATTTGGTAATGATATCTATCCACCTATCTATTTTATCTGTCTACCTATAATACTTTAATGTAATATTAAAACAATCAGACTGGAAAACTGTTTCTTGTAAAAGAAGTTTTGTTGGAACCAAGATGAGATAAAAGCTAGTGAGGTAGGTATGTGTGAAGTTCAGGGTTGGATCCTGTTATTTAAAACTTTGATGTTTTGTTCATTATGGATTTCTTGCATATGTTTTATTTTAAAATATTATAGGATGATGAAAATACATTGTTTAAATTTTAAAATAGCACACAAAATATTTATCTTGAGAGATAATATTATATATATATATATATATTTTTTTTTTTAAAAGGAAAGGTGCAGGCAGGAAGGTTGAGTCCTTGGGATGTATGTGGACTATCTGGTGGCCTTATCCACAAATGTCACCAATGTGTGCTATGTTTTATATAATTTGTAAGTAATTGTGTATATTGTAGTTTAGAGCAAATGACTGAAGACATTGCTATTGTTAGAAACTAGGGTATCCAGTTGGAGAAGGGAATCACAAATATGGAAGTTGAGAAAGAGTCTTATGTGTTAAGTCTGAATTAGAGATAACAATGTAATTTCATCATTTCAAAATAAATCCCTCGCTTTGTCTACCTAAATATCTGAGAAGCCATTACGCCCCCTAACAGTGACCACACCTTAGTCCCACACTATATTTTGAAAATGATGATTCTTACATAGCAGCCAGTCTCCTTAAATAAATGCCAGATTCCAGGTCTGTGGTACAAGTGTAGAACTTTGTGCTTTTCCATAAAGCAGATAAGCTACCCAAGGAACTTGGAATCATATAAAGAGCCATTGTAAACGAGCTATTAGGCAAGAAAACAAAATGAAGATGTTTAGACTGGAAAAGAGGTGAAACTACCCATCTTTGCTTGCAGAAACGACATGCTTTGGGACACAGAAAATCTTATAGAATTCACAAAAACAACAACAAATGATTAGAGCCTATAAATGAATTCAGCAAAGCTGCAGGATACAAGATCAGTGACAAAAAAAAATTGATTCAATTTCTGTTGGAATGAACACTATGAAAATAAAATGAAGAAAACCATTGTATTTACAACAAAAATCCAAAATACTTAAAAAAAATTTAACAAAAGAACTGTAAAACTCACTCACAAAATGACAAAACATCATTGAAGGAAATTAAAATTGACTTCAATAAATGGAAAGCTATCCCGTGTGAAGGATTCAGGAGTCTGAATTTTGTTGAGATGGTAAGACTCGTCAATCTGATTCGCCAATTCAACACCATCTCTGCCAAAATCTCAGATAAGTGCTTGGCAGAAATGAACCAAGTGATGCTAAAAGTTCTTTGAAAATTCAGTGACTCTAGAATAGCTGAAACAATCTTGAAACCGAAAATAAAATTTTGTGCTTCTACTTTCTGACGTCAAAACTACAGAGCAATGTGGTAACAAAGAATCTGCCCTTAGGTAGGAATGATCCAAAAAACACAAAACAGAATGAACTGGCAATACAACTTTGACTCTACTTTTCCCCGGATTCATCAATAACAATCTCAGGTGTAAGCCTGGATGCAGTGACATGGGCTAGCCATTCTTTACACTTAAAAGACAAAAGGTCAAACCTTACACAAACCTAATATTCATGGAAAATATTCTTCTCAACAGAGCACCCCACAACATGCAATTCTCCATCAAAGGCACTTACCATCGAACACCACGTAGAACGTAGTCCAGAGCCGTTTCAAATGGTCAGATGACAAGCTCTGAAAGACTTCTTATACGCATTCAGGAGTGCCCACCCTAATCTGGTCTCCACCCTAGTCATTCCTCTTAGGTTTAATTTACCCTTCTTTTCAAATCCTATTTTCCGTTCAATGAGCATCTAGAAACATTAGTTTTCTTTAGTCCTTGAACATCACATTCAATTCCCATTTTATAGCTGAGGACCTTTGGGGCAGAATGTTTCTGAGCCCAGAGACAGCTCACTGACCCAGGTGATCCCCTTCATGCTCTACATCTGCCAGCGATTGTGGAAATGAAGGTTTTTATTTCGAAATGACTGTAGATTCACACAGAGATACATTCTTTCTACCCTGTGTTTTTTCTCTCAGTGACATCTTCTGTAACTGTCATACACTCTCACAAACAAGGTATTGACACTGACTTAGTCAAGAGAATGCTCCCTGAGCTCAAGCATCCCCCATCCCTCCCTTGTAGCCACACCCGCTTTACTCCCCACCGACTCCTCTCTGTCCCAGAGAGCTAGACAAGCACTAAACTCATTCGCTATTCCATCATTTTTTCATTTCAAGCATGTCATAGAAATGGAACCATACAGTATACCACCTTTTCCTGCCAGCTTTTTTGGAAATAATTGACAAATAAAATGGTCTATACTTAAAGCAGTGTGATATATATATATATATATATTTATATATGTATATATATTTATATATGCATATGCCTGGTGAGATACTTATTGTAATCAAGTTAATGAATGTGTATAGCTACCTTTTTAAAAAAATAGTGTGATCACTCGCGATTGCCTTTAAAAGCAAATTTCCCATATAAAAGAATATTTTTAACTATCGTCACCTGTACATGAGAATCTCAATTTATTCATTTTCTTATGAAAGTGTGTAACTTTTGACCAATATCTCTCCATTTTCCTCATCCCCACAATCCCTGGGACTCTCTATTATACACTGTTTCTATGAATTTGAATTAAAAAAAATGTAGATTGCACATATAAGTGATACTAAACCATATTTGTCTGGCTTATTTTACTTAGCATAATGCCCACCTTAATCTCATTTTGACTATATATATATATGTATATTTTGATATGGTATTAAAGGCATAGCAACAAAAGCCAAAATAAACAAGTAGAACTCTCTCACATTAAAAATCTTTGCACAGCAAAAAACCCATCAACAAAATGAAAAGGTCACCTATGGATTGGGAGAAAAAGTTTTGTAAACCACATATCTGAGAGGGGATGAATATCCAAAATATAAAAGAAACTTGTATGATTTAATAGCAAAATCCAAAACACAAAACAAACAATAAATTCCTTTCCTCCCAGATAACCCGATTAAACATTGGCGCATGTCCTGGTGGAGCAGTGGTTAGCACAACCGCCTCTGAAACAGCCATATAACCCTGGTTCAACCCCTGGGTCTGGGAAGGGGAAGCAACCAGTGTGAACAGGAGAGAAAGACGAAATAACATGCTTCTTCCTCCTCCTCCTCCTCCTCCTCCTCCTCCTCGCCTCTCTCCCAGCCTGCCTGCCTGCTCACCTTCATTCCTGCCTAGTTAAAGCCACAGGGAGCTGTCACCTCCCACCTTCACAAAGGCTGTTACTGAAAAGAGATGCCAGGCGTTGGTAAGAAGGGGGAGGAGAGGGACCTCGGATACATTGCTGGTGGGACTGTAAACTGGGACAGCCATTATGGAAAACTGTATGGAGGTTCCTCAAAAAATTGAAAAAAAACTCCAAGTTCCCTATGGACCAGCGATCCCACCTGAGTGTTTAGGAAAGGAAATCCCTATCTCGTAGGCATCTCTGCACTGCTGTTTATTGTAACGTGATTCGCCTTCGCCCTGGGGCCTGAGGACCCAGACTCAGGCTGGCTGCCTCTCCCCGGCCCTGGGCCCTGCGGATGGGGGTTGGGGGTGGGGGAGAGGGAGCAGGGGCGGAGCTGGTGCTCCTCTGGTGGAGGCACAGGCCTCAGTGCTTGTGGTGGACTCTGCGTTTGGCCCTCTGTGGTGTGACCGGTGCCTCCTGCGGTAACACAAGACCTTTGGAACCTGCGGCTGGTCTCTATGCCACGTGCCTGGAGCCATCCTTTGGCGGCTTAACCGGGTTGCTTTCCAGATTGGTAGCTGCTCTCCCTCTTGGGCCCTGGGGCTGTTCTGATGCGCACAGCAGGCCCTTCCAGTAATGGCATGTGGGACCGGGACTGTGACAGAAACACGACAGCAAATCACCCACTAGCTAGTTGCTGGAAATAGTCCAACTTTTTAATCCTGTTTATCTCGGGGGACAGCTGACCTTGGCATCAAGGTTTTGTGTTGAAATTACAATGTTTAGCTCAGGGAGGAGCATCGCCACTTCTTGTCCTTACCTACCAGTTAATGAAAAGATTCCTGCGCGTGCCTTGGTGGCTCAGTGGATACGTTTGACGCCTCCCGCAGGCGCAGCCCGTATACATCCCAGGGACCTGGGATATCGAAACAACCAAGATGAACTAAATGAAATAATTAAAAATGTTTCTTCGGTCTCTCTGATTCTGCTACCTGCTTGTTTTATCGCTACCTGTACCTTCCCTTAAGAAAGAAAAATATCAAAAATCAAGGACGAAAGAGATGGCGAGGGCACCAAGCAGCGGCTCCCTGCCTTCTGAGTGGGGACACTGCGGTGCTCAGCCTGCCAGGAGGGCACAGCCAGCAGAGGGCGCCCTGCTGCACTGCTCCGTCTCTGCTTTACACTCAAGATGTTCACAAACCCGAGAATTATTGGGGCCAATTTATCTCCAGCCCTACGTTAAGACTAGTAGTGTCTTACTTTCTAAGGCTTGTCCTCGGGGATTTGTGGAAAGAAGACAGATGAAACAAAGAATTATATAGATAGTAGAACAGAGATCAGCAAATGATGTTTATCTAGGAATTTTTTTTTTCCTCCTCCATCCTTCCCTTCCCCAGGCTTAAACCTTGCTCTGAGTCCTAGCCACTGAGTCACAGGATGCACCTATCAAGGAACTTGGTTTGATCCTTTTTTAAAAGAAAGGTGTGACAGGAAAAGAGATGGGGAGGAAGATTTTTATTTTTCAGTTGTGCATCCTGCTTGGTGACCCCAGGACAAGAACCTGGGTCCTTGGGATGAATACGGAATAGGCCGGAGGCAGTGGACCCAACGGATACTCCGCCAGCTTGTGCCCTGTCTAGGAACTTTACAACTAATTTTTACAAAGCACCTCTAGTCTTGTTATCATATCTTTAGATTTGCATAAACAATCTTGCCCTATGATTGTTGCAAAGTAACCAACGAGATCAAACAGACTCAAAGAATTTAAGAGGCTTTTCTTCAGCTTCTGGAAGCCTGGGGAGCTCGCTGGGGCCTCCAAACGTTGTGACCTCACCCGGCATCAGGAGCAACTGCAGACTAAGAAAATTCAGTTTGAAGCAAAAAAAGAGTTTATTGGGAGAGCCGGCGACCACAAGGTTTTCAAAGAGGACTCATGTCCTCCCTGAAAACCCTGCGGCCCCTGCTGGAGTCACAGAAGGGTGTTTGTAGATCCTCGGCATTTTACTCCCTGCATTCAGATAAGGAGAAGCCATCAAGGCGGCCACAGAAGGGGGAGCAGGCTCCTTGCACAAGTGAGTTTCAACAGAAGTAAACAGCATGGTTAGAACGTTTTGACACAGCTTGGGGGCGGTTAGAACATTTAGGGACTTCAGTGGTACAAAGATAACTGGGAAACCTTAGGCTGGGTTGACTCATCAACTGCATATCTCAAGGTTGAACATCGACCTCATTCCTCAGGACTGAGTGGAATTCTAACAAGCACATCTGGTCATTTCATGATAAAGAAGTGGGAATCAGAAGATAAAGATTTAGAGCATATTTGCCTCAATTTTAGTTCAAGAATTTGTGAGTTAAAATGATTCCTCTGTCACAGAAACCAGGGACTGCTACAACATGGATGGAACTTGTAAATTTTGTGCTCAAAGAAGCCAGATGCCAAAGGGTGCATATTGTAAGATTTAAGTTCTGAACTGTCCAGAAAGGGAAATCCAAGATACAAAATATAGACTAGATGAGTGATTGCCTGCTAGAAGGCGTGGCTGGGTGGAGGATTGGGGGTTGTTAAAAGAAGCAGCAGCTGCTTCCACGTGGAGCCATTTATGCCAAATCCAGGTCACGAATCCCTAATTGCAGTTTTAACCTCCTCCAGGAATAGTAATCTTAAACAGTCAATCTGGAATTCCTAGTCAGCATTCTGCTGAGCTTATCCGACTACAAGACTTGGGTTCCCCAAGGGAGATGACCTTGCCTGAACTAATCCTCTTTCCTGTTGATAGTTTCTTTATTCCACCCTCTCTCTGCCTTTAAACATCTTCCAGTTTGTACCGCTCCTCTGAGCTCTTCGTGCTGGCTGGGAGACTTCTTGATCCAGGAACCGCTGAATAAAATCAATAATATCCTCAAAAGACTGTTGGCCACAGTGTTTCCAACTGGGGGAGTTGGGAGGCTGTGCTGGAGACTTCTGGGACCTTCAGCAAAGGGAGGTGCCAATGTCCAGGAATCCAGGGAAACACCGCCAAACCCTCAGGCCCACTGCCTGCCCAGGGTCTCCTGGCAACAGGTTGCTTTACAAGACATTCGACTACTACTTGAGATTCATATTAAAAAACGAATACTTTGCTCTGATATAAGACCATTGTTCTAGATTTTAGTGCTTAGCTCAAACATGCACAAGTGAAGGTTCTAGACTCTCTGATAAAATCCTGATATCTGGGGAGGTTTCTGTAAGGTTTTTTCTAGGCTCCGCGAGGAAAGAAAGTCAATTAGACAAAAAGTCGAATAGCAAGGGCTTTATTGTGGTTTGCGCACCCGGGCGAGGTTCTCCGGTCCGCAGAACGAGGGCCGGGGAAGTCACGCCCCAGCAAAGGGAAGCGCGATCTTTTAAGCAGAAGAATTTCGCGGGCTTTGTACGTGGCGATTGGGGATTGGTCCTGTGATTCCAGGTGTGGTTTCGTCAGCTTCCTTTTTCCCAGGTATGGCCGCCATTTTGTCCTCTGGGCCGCCATTTTGTCCTTCTGGGCGGCCATTTTGTCCTTCTGGGCCAGCCTAACAGTTTCTGCTATCTCACAAGCGCACACTGCTTACATACTACATACATATGTGTATACATATATGCATTATATACATATATATGTATGTACATATATGTAAGTGTGTTGTGTGTGTGTTTAACACTATCCAGGTGGAAAAAAAAGTACAAAAAGCAATATCACTGAAACTATGCTAAGTGGAATTTATTATTACAGAAAAGGTATTTCCTTGATTTAAAAGGTGTTAAGAGAACTGATGGTACTTGAGATGTTGTGTGTCCACATGATGACTATAGAGCTGTGCACCTGAAACTTATGTAATGTTATAAAACCAGTCTTACCTCAAACATATATTAAAAGCAAACAACAAAAACGTTAAGACAACCTGGGGTCAGTGAAAACAGAGACGTCAAGTCACACATGACTACTGCTATGTTCATTTGATTCTGGTTTTGCAGGTGTGACAGCAAGAGAAAATGGCTGGGATCCTTATAATAACTGGATTACATAGAGACGTATATTGTATCCACCCATCATAACTGCTGAGTACAGTATATTATCTAAAATGTATTGGTTCAAAATAAATTTGTCAAGTCAAAGTCTACATTCACCAACATCAATAACGTATCCAAAGTTTATTTTGTCAATCATAGTGAAATATTTAAGACATTCATATTTGGATGAGATTTTTTTAACACATCATTTAGTATAGTTAGAATGGCCTTTTCCCATTTTGCTTTACTTGAACTATTAAATCGATGGTTAATTACAAAATAACCAGGTAAACAAAACTATGAATACAATGGCCTGGCAGTTGAAAGAACAGGATCAAGATAACTACCCAGAAGATGCCTTACCATCGCTGAGAGTGGTGAGTGCCCATTCCAGAACAATTCCCATGAAAATATTCAGTAGTTGGAGAAACTGAGTGACCCAATATCCTGAGGGAGCGAAGACTACGAAACCAAAGGCAACTTAGGATTCCAACAAAGGCAAGATACCATGACAACATGGGACCTTAGGTCTCAAAGGAACTCCAAGGATAAAAGGTTCTACATGTAGGAACCTATAATTTCATTGAGTTCAAATATCTACTCATGTACTTTTCACTCTTACTAGCAATTTAGCAACATTCTTCTCTCTCTGTTGAAAAGAGCCAATTAGTGCACCAAACTTCCACCACCTATGCTCACTCCAGATACCCTTCTGACTATAGAGACCTGATTCACCTTCCCCACTTTATTTCCCTGAGAAATTCCCCTTGAAGAATATCAAAAGGTATCATCTAAGTGAAGATAATGTGATCAAAGTAACACAGAGTGATTGACATCGATACAAAATGGCCTTCGATTATAATGATCACAGGCAAATTTAGTTTTTACTTTCCATTGAACTCTAACAAACAAACAGACAAGTGTACATTGAGTACAGCTGGATGATTTCTGCATTACTGGGAGTCAGACAAAGTAACCATCATTACCAGAGAGCTTCATGCCTGCTCCCAGCTTTGCCTGTCCTGAGAATAGGCCACTGTCCTGATTTCTCGGACCGCAGGGAAGTTTTGCTTGTTCTTGAGCTTCTAATAAACAGATTTGCACAGCATGATTCCTTTTGTAAAAGGTTTCTTTTTTTTAAAAGGAAAATTGCAGGCAGGAATGAAAGCAAGTAGGCAGGGAGGCAGGAAGAGAGAGGAGAAAGAAGTATCTTTATTTTTATTTTTATTTAGTGGTTCACCCTGGTTGCTTCTCCCCAGGCCCGGTACTTGAACCCAGGGGTGTGTGGCCTGCTCCACCAGGGCATAGCAGGTTTTTAATGTTAGTTTTGTGAAACTTACCCTTTGCATTGTATTTACAAAATAAATGTAGGTCATTTATTCATATCGATAAATGCCATAGTATTTTTCTTTGTCAAACTCGATCTGTCTGTCTACTGTGAATTGGTGATTTTCCATGGGGGTATGCTCTGATTCCTTTATTTTTATCTTTTGTGTGTCTATTTCAAGTTTTTGCTTTCTGGTGACCATAAGGCTTGCATAAAGCATAAATACAACAGTCCATTTTATGCCAAGAGCAATTTAACTTTGATTGCATACAAAATCTCTACATTTTGATGCCCTCATTTATTTATTTCTTGATTTTAAAAGAAAGGTGCAGGTAGGAATGAAGGTGAGCAGACAGGAAGAGAGAGGAGGAAGAAACTATTTATTTAATTTAATTTAGTTGTTCATCTTGGTTGTTTCCCCTGACTCTGAGTCTTGAACAGGGGACCTTAGGATGTATGTGGACTGCACTGCGGTGAACTAAGCTGCTAGGCCACCAAGACACAACCCATTGATGATTTTGATGTCACAATTTACCTCTTTTTATTCTGTGTATTTGCTAAAAAATGATGGTATAGTTACTTTTAATACTTTCCCCCTTTTAACTTTCATGCTGTAGTTAAGTGGTTAACACACCATTGTATTACAGAGTTAGTTTTCTAAAGCTGACTGTATATTTGTTTACTTTTACTAGTATAATTTCATATGTTCTCATTTACTGATTAGCATCTTTTCATTTCAGCTGAAGAACTCCTGTCAGCATTTCTGGAAAGGCAGGTCTAATAGTGATAAGCTCCCTTAACTTCCATTTGTCTGGGAAAGTCTTTATTTGTGTATTTTTTCATTTATTTTATTTATTTATTTATCCTTCATTTGTGAAGGATAACTTTGCCAGGTAGAGTATTCTTGGTTGGCAATTTTTTTTCTTTCAGCACTTTGAATAAATCAAGAGCTGGCAAAGGGGGATGAGAAGGGAAGGCCTGGCGCTAGCCGGCTTCTGCCTCTGTGTTTTGGAGGGACGGGATCAGCATGTCAGAGCATCTCACCAGGGTGGATGAAGTTGCTCAGCTTTGGGCTTCAGGAAGCTTGTGCTCTTTGCAAGGTGAACTTGGGCATGTTACCCCCCTCCCCTCTCCTCACTGCCTCTTGTGACAGAAGAAGAGGTTAGGGCTTTGCACCTGCCTGAGGTCTTCATTGCTCCTTTTACTCCTCCTAACCTTACCCCACCCTCCCCACCCCAGCCATGACATTTTTGGTCCGGGCCTGTTTAAATATTGGAAAATGTGTGCATGGGGGTCAGCAGGCTGTGAGCCAAGACCTCCATGCCTAGTTCCAATGCCCAGAATAGCTTACAGGGTCCATGTGCTCCTGTTTCTCAGGAGCTATGCCCTGGAGGGTGGCAAGAAGAGCAGAGCAGGGCCCAGGCAGCCAGGGACCCACAGGCATCCCCTTAGGACCACTTCCTACCCAGGGTCTGCGGATGTCAGACCCTCCTCCTCTCTTTCCCACTTCTCCCCTCTTCTCCTTAAGGAAGAGAAGTTGCTTTTCTCCTCTTTCCTCTCTCTCCTTGACCCACTGCCACCCCCTCCCACTTTCATTGACAACAGGTACCACAGGGCTTAGGGCCAGGAACCTGCTTGGAGAAGGTGAGGAGGACGCCAGGCTGAGCAGTGCCCCGCGTCTGTGTGTCACAGCGCCCGCCCTCTGGCACATCCAAGAAGGAAGTGACACTGATCTGAAATGCACATTTCTCCCATTTTGCATAAAACATTCACAGCTGTGAAAAAAGGACTTCAAGGAAAAAAAAAGATATTGGCTCTTACTCCGAAATGTTTAAACCACTCATGATTTAACAGCATAAAATGACACTGTGCACACCGGATGCGACAGGGGTGTGTGTGTACACATGTGCATTCCTTCCGTGACCTGGGGGTGCCGAGCTGACCAATGAGCCATTGAGCTGACCCTCGAGGAGGCAAATGTCCTCAGGGTGTACAGTGCACCTTTGTAAAACAAGTCCTGCCCATTCTCTTTGGGATCAGATGGCTTAGGTTCTCCTCCAGAAGGGAACAACTTTTTGTTCTTTTCCCTGGATTTTCTTCTTTAAACTCTTTATTTATGAAGAAGAGTGAGTAGGAGAGATATTGGCCATTAATTACTCAATGTTAGTGTATGAGCACTCCTTCTGCTGATGTCAAAAAATAAAACGTGGCTTTTCTGTACAATGGTATCATAGTCAAACGTATAAATGAATGAAATTCATGCTATATGTGGATGAACCTAGAAAACATGCTGAGTTAAAGAAGCCAGACAGAAAGGCCACATCTTATTTGATTTCATTTATATGAAATGCTCCAAAAAGACAAATCCACAGAGACGGAAAGTAGGTTAGCAGTTTCCAGGGAAAGGAGGGAGGGGAGAATGGGAGCTCAGTGCATTTCTCCTTGGAGACAAGGAACATTTTCTAAAACAAGTGACCGTTGATGACCGTACAACTCTTTGGAGACACTGAAACACTGGATCTCCTACCCTAGGAAGAGAAACTTCATGGTACATAGATTATCTCTCACCAAACTGTTATAAAAGGAGAACTACTGATCAAAAGACAGTAACATGGATCATGAAGTGTTTTAATAAGTAAAGGTGCAGAAGAAACTTTCCCTAATTAACATCGCGTATTCTGTTTACAGTGAAAGTGCAAATGAAAGTCACACATTATTGTACCATTTACTGACACTAGTGTCAACACTTGTGAACACAATGTATGGACAGAACACACATTTCAGGTTAAAATAGTTTAGTTGACCATGACTTGCACATTTATATAAAATATTTTTGATGAGGAAAAAATCTTAACTTTGTGAATAACTTCAGTCTTTCAAATGAGAATGTTAACAAACATTAGCACTTTTGACAGTATAGAATAACAGGATCAGATGATGCTGAAAATGAAAGGACATTAAAATAACTCAAAAGCACCTATGCATTTCCAAGTACTCACCGTCTTTTTCCCATCAAACAGAAAATGACATCAGCATAAAGAACATCCTTTGCTTAACTGACCAAGAGATATTGCATAGGGTTCTGTATGTTTTAATCAGCTTGGAAACTATTGCCCTGAAAGATTATAAACACCTAAGAGTTTACAAATCACTAATATTGTTAATAATAAAGTATTCTTATTCAAAATTAAAGCTCTATTCATGAACAGTTTAATAACAGTACATAATTATATGGATACAATAGAACTATTTCATTATTAATAAATTATTTCATAACTTAATAGCAATATAAACCAGATCATATAATGTTAATAAAATGGCAGTTTATGTTTACCACTAGAATTTCCTTCATGGTAGTCGGATGCACCTGTGGGCAAGGTTAGAGACCTGCATGCTGCCTGCTCTTTGCCATGATTGGGAAGTTGTTATAGTGTCTTGGGTTTGTTCATTTGAGCAACAGAACACATTCACCCTGTACCCGACCTTCTTTAGAGGTGGCCATTCTCAAGTACTCCAAGGTCTTCAGGAAGGTGACCGGCTGTAGTCCTGCTGCAGACGGTTGTCTGCCCACTATGACCTGGGCACTAACAGCGAAGGACGCTTGCATGCCCACATCCTTGTCTGGGTCTCACACGACTGCAGAGACAAGAGGATAATGAACCCAGGAAAAGTTAGAGCTTTCCAAGGGCTATGGTGCAGGCTGGTCTTCAATGGAGGCCTTTTCAGAGTTCTAAGCTGCCTGTGGGCGTCAACTCCACCTGTCACTAAGTGGATCAGTCAATGGCAGGGCATGGAGATGACAACCTGGGAGCTGGAGAGGGTGGAGAGCTTGACTGAGGCCTTTTCCATTCCCAGCGCAAGACTGGCAGTGGGGAGCAAGAGGTGGAAGGCACCAGGACCCACAAGGGAACCAGCACTCCTAACATTTTTTTCCACCACCATAATTTTCCCCAGGGCTGGCTCTGGCAGGAGCCCTAGGTGTGTGGAGTTTCAGCCTGAGGAGGTTTAAACATCTTGAATTATTTCAGAAGAAAATTCTTGCTGTGTTTCTGATTATGTTAGTGGACTTGTTAATAAGAACAAAGATGCTGTCAGTCTGCCACCTACAGAGAGAATTACATGGAAACAGTTTTGAGAGTCACACTGAGTTTTAAGAATATTATCTAAGAATTGCAGTCCTTTCAAAGTCTCTGTAAAGCTCTGTAAGTCACCAACGGCCAGGAGTAAGGCAGAGACATTTCCAAATTTTGAAGAGACACAAATGTAAATGTTCAGATACAAGATGGTGACATGAATTGGTGGATACTGATCATGGCCTCTGTGGAGGACTCATTCAGATTTATTTTATTTCAGAGATGTCCCCAGTATGTTTCCTTGTTTTAATACTACTTAAAATCACACTGATTTCAACAGTAAGTTCCAAAATCTTTTATTACTATATGGAAGAAAAACAATCCCCTCAGGGTCCAATTGTAATCACACACGTGACTTTCTCAGCATTCTTTACCACTCACAATGAGATAGAAATACACTTTCCACCCTTAGTTTTTCTCATCTCAGGAGCAGTTCTTGCTATTGGACATTCAAAGCCTTCTGCTGAGCCCTCTCTCCTAATGTGTACCCACTGATGGTGGAGTCTGTCCCCTAAAGATGTGCTCACATGCTTCCCACCTGCACACACCTGGCCCTGCTGATGCTTATTCAAGATGACCGAGTCCCTCCTCATGAGTGAATGGTGTTCGCCATTTCTTTCCAGGGAAGTTCCTCATCCTCTCAACACTTTGATGCAGCCTACAAGGCAAACATAGTTTAAACACAAGCAAACAATGTTTTAGAGTGGAAAGCGAGTGAAATTTTTGGGGAAGAGGTTTCCGATGCATTGTCATGTGACATCACTTAAAACATGATGCTAGGCGACCCTAGTGGTTTAAAGGTTAAGTCGGCCAGGTGCAGTCCATAAACGATCCCAAAACCTGGGTGTGAGACCTGGGGCCAGGGTGGGGAACAACCAAGATGAACAACCACCAATAAAATAAATAAAACGCTTTTTTCTCCATAATAAATAAATACACAGACAAGCCGTGATGATAAAAATAGTAGCTTCCACTTCCGTTTCTAAGATGGCGGCCTCTTCAGCTCTCAGGCACCGTCCTCTTCAGAGAACAATTAAGAAAACATGTATTTGGCTACCACAAGCTGTGAAAAGAAATAGGACCGGTATCTCCAAAGAACAAAGGGACATACACTTCCATGAAAGGTAAGAGAGGCTGATCTTTCTCAGCACCACATCTCTCTGTTCCAAGATTCCAGGCCACAGGAAGAGTCTGGCAAAATCACCGCACCCCTAAAGTTAAAGAGCTTTCTATGGGGAACACTCCTGAGCTGGCTTGCAGTCACGGAGGGGCGTGGGGCTCAGCCAGGGTAGAAAGAGGGCTTTCCAGGTGATTGGGGAGACAGCTTCTGAAAGGAGCTGTTAAGGAGGCTGCCATTAGGGAAATCCCCTGGAGGGAAGGGCCCACCCACCCTCTCAGCCTTTAGCACTTTGGGCCCTTCTGACATGCCCCGCCCCAAGACCTTGATTACTATGCCCTGCTAGAATGGCTACATCTGTCGAGTCCTGACAGGCTTTCGGAAGGGAGAGACTAACAAAAGCTACCCACTATCTCCATTCTGTGAGTTGTGTCTACTTGCTGACTGTCAGCCCACAATTCCCGGGTTTCTGGGGGCTGCAGTGTTCATACCTGTGACTCTGGAGGGAACCTCAGCTTTCCCTATACCAACTCTGTCCATGCAGGCTGGATGCTCAGGCCTCAGCAGAGTACTCACCTTAGCATCTCAACAAATCCCACTACTGTTACTATGGTACCACTGCAGAGTCCAGCGATCAAACAAGATCCATGTTATTTTGTGCAATTGGACACCCTGATACAAGGCCTTCACAGCAGGGAAGCCTAACCAATTGAAATAAGCAACAGCATGCCAAACACCTGGAAGACACAGAAATATACGCAAAATGGTGGCTCTATACAAAACAAGCACCTTTCCTGGAGAGTTCACCATGTGCTAAGAGTTTTGCATAGATTCATCTCATTTAACCTGCACGGTCACCCTCATCTATGTGGGAGTTGATGAAGAGTTAACCCCGTGAGAGGGTGCAGAGGTGGGTCCCCGGGCAGAGCCTCAGAGCCCGAGCTGCAACCAACCCTGGAGAGTGTGTGACAGGGAGCTCCTTTGAACCCTAGCTTCCACCCCTTCCCTGCAATCCTCAAGGACAGCCCTTGGGGTCAAATGGAATAAGAAAAACTCAGCGTGGGGCTTTGTGAGTTGTGTGCCCACAAACACTAGTCATTACACCCAGGGAAGCGCTGATGGATGCCTGTACTTTCCCACCTCCTTGCTAGGAACTCTCTGAGCCTGTGAAATGACCTGGGTCTCTGAGGTCCACTGGCTTTTCCTTTAAATCAAAGCGCCCAAGCTCTTTGCTGCTCAGCTGTGACAGGGGACCTGGTGGCCAGCCTACCACCGTTTTTTCTTCCTTTTCCCCCATAACACTGGGATGGCAGGCATCTCCATGACCTACATTACTGTGGAATCAGGACCACTGGCAGGGGTGGGCTTCAGAAAGGAGCTGGCCCATCACCCATACACAAAGGTGGAGCCATCCTTAAACTCCACCTGGGGCTCCCTGGAATGGTCAGGTAGTGGGGAATAGCAGGGTCCTAGGAGTCTCCCACAGGTGTGTGGCTTGTGCACTAGGAGGCCCGACTAGCTTTATGCTAATGTTTGGGCAGGTCTGGGAGGTGCTGGTCTTCTCGATGGATTCACGTGATCATTTCTTGCTTTCTCTCCCCTGCCCCCCAAGTCCTCAATGAGGCCTGTCATGCGCTGGGTGGGATAAGCATAAACTGTCTTAACAGCCTTTACGATTCAGAGAGAAATGCAGACCATACACAGGGAATAGATGTGGGTAAAACGACTTGAGAATAAGTGCTGTGAGGCTATGAGGGCCAAGGCACAGAGAGAACGCAGTGAGCATGGTTACTGGCCCGCGGTGGTCAGGAGAGAAGACAGGAGCAGAGCTGCGTCTGCAGGCAGCCACCTACCTGTCTGGGGAAAGGTGTTCTTGACTGAGGGAAGAGCCAGTCCAAGAACTAATGGAACAGGCACGCCCTCGTGGAGTAGTGGTTAGGTCATCACCTCCAAAGGAGCACAGGCCACCTGTGGGTTTGAGTCGTGGGTGCAGGGGAAACAGCCAGTGTGAACAACTAAATAAAATGAACACCTTTCCTTTAAAAAAAAAAGAAAAGAGGAGCTAATGGGACATTAGGAAGCCCTTCCCTGATGGAAGGCAGAGTTCTAAATGGTCTGGATGTCACTTTTAACGGTGCTGGGTTGGCCAGGCAGTGCCCGAGGATGGAGGCGGCAAACCCAAGAAGAGGCGAGGACTGACCTTGGTCTCTGAGGTCCTTTCCCAGCCCATGTCCAGAGTTGTGATGGGGCTAGGAGGGGAAGGAATCGGAACAGAGACGGGGTCTTGGTTCTAGCAGTCTTTTTAAAAAGAAATGGAGTCATAGTTGACATCTAATAGTCTTTGTCTCAGGTGAATGGCATAATGGCTCAGTATGTATGCTGTGAGATAGTCACCTCACTAAGTCTAGTTAATTGTTTTTTCTTCTGATCAGGACTTTCAAGATCTACGCTCTTAGCAATTTTCAAATATGCAATACAGCGTTTTTAACTAAAGTTACCACAAAGTACATTATATTCCCATTGTTTATTTATTGTGACTGCAAATTTGTACCTTTGGATTTCCTTCTCCCACTTAGTATCCACCCACCTCTCTCACCATCAGTCTGTTCTCCATATCTGTGAGCCTGCTGTTATTTTAAGATTCCACATATAAGTGATATCCTATGGTTTTCTTCTCTCCGTGACTTATTTCATTTAGCAACATGCCTTCAGATTTCATGTATGTTGTCACACATGCCAGGATTTTTTTTTTTTTCTTTAAAGAAAAGGCACAGGCAGGAATGAAGGCAGAGACAGGCAGGCAGGAAGAGAGAAGAGGAAGAAGAATTTTCTTTATTCTATTTAGTTGTTCGTCTTCATTGTTCCCCCCTACTACACTGGCCCCAGGACACAAACCCAGGACCCTGGGATGTTTGCAGATTGCACCTGACCCCGCCTCTGCCAGGATGCACCTTGCTTTTTTTATTTTTTAAGCAATGGTATAAGTAGGAATGAAGGCGACTAGGCGAGCAGACAGGAAGAGAGAAGAGGAAGAATTATTTTATTTTTATTTTGTTGCTCATCTTGGTGGTTCTCCTGGCCTGGGACACAAACCCAGGACTCCAGGACATATGTGGGCTGTGCTTCAGCCAGAGACAATTGAACAAGTAAACTACGACTCCATCAGGAGGTACCGATCTTCTTTTTTTTGTTTAAATAGCACAGTTATATTCTATTTTGAAGATGATGCGGGGCCTCTAGCATCCGGTGGCGAATTATTCAAGAAATAATTATTGAGCATTAAAATGTAATTTTATAAGTTTATTAGAGAAAATGGAGGAGAAAGAGCCAGAACAGGAGATAGAGTCTCCTGGGCAGGGAGAGCTGCCTGGATTGCTGTGAGATTCCTACATTTATGCTGCTCCTTTAGCCTGAGGAAGGGCTATTGATGAGAAGGGAGTGCTTTTAACATCAAAGACTAGGTCATCACTGTAGGTGGTTCCAAGGGAGATAGGAGGAGAGAGATTTCTCAGTTTAGTTTTAAAAGCCTCTGGCACCAAAAGGAATTTATGGTTCCTTCCTGTCAGCAGCTTGTCCAGTCCCATGTTGATTTTGGAAGTTAAATGCTGAAACTTTCCCCCAGCATATGTGTGTGTGTGTGTATATTTTACTACTTCTTTATCCATTCATCTATCAACTAACGCTTAGGCTGTCTCCATATCGTGGTTCTTGTAAATAATGCTGCAATAAACATGGGGGTGTCTCCATCTATTGGAGTTATTTTTTCCATTTCTTTGGATAAATCCCCAGAGGTAGAATTGCTGGGTTCTGTGGCAGTTCTTTGTTTTCAGTCTTTGAGGAGCTTCCATTCTGTTTTCCATAGTCACTGCACCTATGTACAGGCTCCCTCTCCCCCTCATCCTTGCTAACGCTGATTACTTCTTATTAATTTTGATGAAAGCCCTTCTAAGAGGTATAAGGTGGTACCTCCTTGTAGTTTTGACTTGCATTTTCCTGATGATTAGGAGCAGTGAGCATCTTTCATAGACTCGTTGACTATCTGTCTTCTTTGGAAAAACAGATGTCTATTCAGATAGATTTTATGTCAGTCACCTTCTCCCCAAGGGCTGACCTGGCTCAAAGAGTAGGGGGAGAGGGTTTGACCTGTGAACTCAGTCAGGGGCTCCCTGAGGTACCATTTGGAGTTAAGATTAAGGTTATGTTTTAAGGGTCATCCTAAGGAGTTTAACTTGAGGAGGGAAAGAAATTTGTAGCTTTAGGATTAAATGTGAATTCAATAGCCCTCTTCTACACCCAGATGACTCCATTTTCTTCTACATGAAATAGCTGAAATGTGTTTCTTGAGAGACCTGGGAGGGGTTCATGAGGATTCTGGCGGCAGGAGGAGGGTGGGTGAAAAACTTACCTCCACAGAGTTGGAAACTAAATTGCTCCAGGAGGGAAATTCTAACTCTGAGCTGCTCATCCATGCCAGGGCTCTACTGAAGGAAGGAAGAAGGTGGGCGCATCCACTGGGGGGTCTCCGGTGCCAGGAATGCCGCACTGTACATACTGCACACGGAGGAGAGGGATGCTTGGCTGTATAAAATGTAAAATAAATGTCCTGCAATCAAAAATTGGTTTTGTTCAACCGAGTATAACTGTAACTTAGAACAACTCAGCTCTAGCTGCGTCGCACTCAACTTGGTATTTCCATTCTTCTGGTTGGGAGTCTGCTCTTCTAGGTTCTCTCCAGGGCTGGTGGTATGGGGCCTTGTCACACAGAACCAACCCCCCAACACTGTCCTTATCTAAATATGGGAAAGCAGAAAAAATGTTAAAGCATGTTAGAAAAATGAAGTTCAGTGTTGGTGACTTTTTTTGTGAGCTTTAGCGTAGTCACTGGCATGATAACACCCCCACAGAGAATAACACGGCGGCACCTTGAAACAGTCTCCAGGGATGAGCATCATAGAAGCATTACAATCCTATCACCTTCCACACAGAGTAGTGAGTGGTTTGTGTGAAGCTCTGCTGGTCACCAGTGGTCAAGAGTGAGGCAGAAACATCACACTCTGACGTGAAAAGATGGTGACAGCGGTCAGTGAGTATGTGCGCAGAGCTGGTTTTCCACTGTTACTGGAGCAGCGATGTCTTACACTTCTTTCCAACTTACATTACATACCCTTTCACCTTTCTTCCCATACCTACCTCCCAAATGCTTTGCCCACTTCTAGAAAGACCCCTCCTCTCCCTCCCCGTGATCTCACTCGGATTGCTTTTGTGACTCAAGTTCCCACGCTTTTTGTTTTTTTAAGGAAAGGTGCAGGCAGGAATGAAGGCGAGCAGGCAGGCAGGCCGGAAGAGAGAGAAGAGGAGGAAGCATCTTTACTTTTGTTCTTATTTAGTTCGCACTGGTTGTTCCCCTCAGCCCTGGGTCTTCCTTTCCTCTTCAGTCCCCAATCCTTAATGAATGACTGTCACATGCAGGGCAGAGAGAGGCATCAGTGGGAATAAGATCATCTCTCTGTCCTATCAGCCCTGACAGCGCAGAGGGAGGTGCAGAAAATGCACATGAATAAATGTGGAAATGGGATGGTTCCAGAAAGGATGAGGGCTGTGAGGGAACCGATGGGCAGGGCTGGGGGAGAGAGGAAGCGCTGGCACTTGGTCCGTGGCTGGAAAAGGGTGTGTTGAGAAGACCTGTGGGAGCTGTACCCAGCTGATGGGGGGCGTGCAGGTGGGCAGGCCTTTCTACATCACAGTGGTGCAGATTGGACAGGGTGGCCGGGGCCAGGTAGGAGGAAATTGGGCATATACATGTGATCAGGACCTGTATGTCTCATGGGCCATGCAGGATGGATTTGTCTCTCAGTGTGATTTTGAGACATTGGGTGGGCTCTGAGGAGTGTGGCCTCTGGGTCTCATTTAGGGCTTTTTCAATGTTTCCATTGACTTTGAAGTTGTCAATATGAATTCAGGGAGGGGCGAGCATTGATGCTGGTTTCTGAGGTCCTTTCCAACACAGCCAGGCTTGCAGTGGGATGGAGCAGCACAGGACACAGGGCACAGGGCACAGGGCACAGGGCACAGGATGGAACGAAATCATGGTCGTGAAAAAAATGTTGTCACCTTCATAACTTTGCCTTGGGGCAGGTTCTGGGTGCAGAGCGACTGGGTTAGACCTGTGAACCCATTCAGGGTCCCTTTGGGAAGGTCCCTCTCTGAGTCAAGGTTAAAATGCCTCCCAGTCACACCCAGGGGGTTTGGGCTGAGGAAGGTGAGTCCTCTGTGACCTCAGCATTAAATCTGATTCCCTTCACAGCAGGAGCAAAATAATCCACCACCCTAAACCTTGGTTGCAATTCTATTGGATCTCCTTTTAAGATGCAATCACTATATAAATGAAACCCATAGAGGAAATAATCAAGGTTAGTTTAACAGAAAGTTTAAAAAAGAAATTCTGGTTTCCTGGATCATTTTAGAATGGGTTACAAGACATGCAACTATAGCGATAATACTTGCAAACAGAACCAAATGGAAGCCATTAATTTAGCATTCTGCCGGAATAATCTACAGAAGGATGCAGCAGGATGGCCGGGAAGCGTGTTCCTCAGTGTTCTTCATTTTTGACATTATCTAATGACTTAATAACAATAAAACCACAGGAGAACACATGAAGATTTTTCCTGTAGGGAGAAAGAGCATCTTCCTGTGGTCTGGTTCTGTGACTGAAGTCTCAGTGGAAGGTGGTGCCCACATAGAGGCACTCACTCCTGTCTCAGGGTCCAGACCCCTTTGGGTCAGACATTTCCTGCCACCAATGAGAGGAGGAGAGGACGTGTGGGACCGGGAAGGGCCTCTGTGAAGAAGGTTCTGCAGTAATTTCTTCCTGCCTGTCCGGAATGACCAGTGAATCCTTGTCTTCAGAGCTGCACCCCCCACCCCCCCAAAGCCTCTCTAAAGCACCTGAAGTTTGAGAAAGGACGGGTGGCGGCCCAGAGCCTGGCCCAGTGGAATTCTGGTCCCATGAGTGTGTTGAATCAAAGGCAATGCTTCTCAAAGATCATTCCTCCAAAGGGCCAGAATCTCCCGTCCATTTGTTTTGTTTGAGTGAAGTTTGATCTTGAGAATCTGACCACAACCATGACGGTCATTCGCCATCACACCCAAGAGTGAGCAGGGAACTGGGCCTGGTCTGGGGTCTCTGGAAACGCTGCTGTGACTAGCTCTGTGTCTCCAGGACCAGCAGGGCACGGGCCTCTCATCTGGGCACACCCACCATGGCCCAGAGGCCACTCCCGAGCTGCCTCATGTCCAGAACATGGCAGGTCACCACAGACTTCAGAGAACATTGAGAATATTCTGCTTGGAGCCCGGCCAGAGCCAGGCAACCGGGCAGACCTCAGCCAAGGTCGGGGAGAGAGACAAGGCTCATGGACCTGGGCCTGTGCATGTTTCCAAACAGCTTTACATCCTACATGGAAAGATTTGCCTCTCTGGAATGTCTGCTGTGTGCTTGTAGAAACTGACTGAGTGGTGTCATATTGGAGAGTTAGTGCATTTTTATCACCGTCCTGCACAATACGCCTGTCGGCACTGTCCTTCATCTCCTTTGTTTCTGACCCGGCCAAGGGGGCTTCACACGGAGGCAGGAATGAGAGGGAGCACAGCCAGGGTCTGGCCCATGTCACATCAGTCTGGTGGCCGCTGTCTCCACATCTGTCAATGACACACAGGCACCTGTTTGTTTTCATGTGGGATGTGGTTTTGTTTAGAGCCAGAACTGGTCGCAACACTCAGACCAGGATGCTGCTGTGGGTCCTGGCAGGGCCGGTAGAAACCCACAAGGCCTCAGAGCTCCTGCGCGCAGTGGCCCAGCCAAGGGCGAGTGACACACCTGCTGTCCCATGAGCGTGGGTGCCGGGGACACTGGTCTACTTCTCTCTCCATCCAGACCAATGAGGAGGCCCTGGCAGAGTGGAAATAGACGTGAAGCTTGGAGGACAGACCACTGCCCGGGGGTGGGGGAGGCTGGAGGCGGGCGTGAGGTGGTCCCGTACTCTGGTGGGCGAGGACACCCCTGTTAGCCCCTGACGTCTCCCCTCGCTGGACACCCTGACTTCAGACATTACCTGCACTGTTTTGTTAGAGTCGTTTTTCCAGCAGTGTGGGATACCTGTGGAGGAAGCCCCCTTTAATTCATTGAAAATATTTGATGCTCTGTGTGTTGTGTTTAATTAAGCAATCTTGGGTTTTCTTTGTTTTCTCTTAGAGCTTGTCTCTGACGCAACGTGGGTTAATTTTTGTCTAGAGTGAGAGGCGAGGGTGGCGGCTTCTGTATGCGTTGCATGGTGTCTGCGTCTTTTGTTGAGTGATCATCCTCCTTCCCGTCAAAGGGCCTTGGGGCCTCGGTGGAAAATGAATTTGTATATCTGTGTCCATTTCTATACTCTTTTATCTGTTCCATTGATCTTTCTTTCTTTTCTTTTCTTTTTTTTTAAAATACCGATGACATCTTTTGGTCCCTGTGGCTTTATAGCAGGTCCTGAAATCAGGCAGTTTAAGTCTTCCAGCTTTGTTTTTCCTTTTTAAAAAAGCTGCTTGGATGTTATTCACCTGTGTTTCTCAACCTTGTCTCTGTGGACATTTTGTCCGGGATCTTTATTTATGGGAGTCATCCTGTGCAGAACCATGTAGGATGTTTTCAGTCGGCTCATCCGCTATCCATGAGATACCACTGGCAGTAGCATCTTTCCCACCATGACAAGGAGAAATATCTCCAGGAGGCCAGCATCGTGGTGGCAAAAGATGTCTTCACTTTGGTTCACATTGATATAATAATAATAATAATAATAATAATAATAATAATAATAATAATAATCATCATCATCATCATCATCATCATCATCCAGGATCATCCATGCTCGAAGGTACCTCTGTGGGAACCTGTGGCCAAGAGAGTACTTCCCCGCAGAACCTGTGGGTGGGCACCTGCGTCCCCAGCTGTGTGGGTGGCTCTGCAGGGTGTTTCTCTCTGGTCCCACCCATACTACTGAATGGAAGCTACATGACTGGGGGTGGGCAGAGCTGGAATTGAGTAGCTGATAGGATTCTCAGAGGGCATTAAAGTGACTCTACTCCTATGAAGAGACTCCAGCAGGAATTCTGCCCTCGAGCTGTGGGAACCTCTCCTCTAACTGACCCAGGGCGCCCCCCAGTCCTCCAAATGTTTTCCCTACATATGCTCTGCGGTGGTTTTAGCTTTACAGAGCAATTGGGAATAAAGAATGTTGTTTGTTATAAACACAGTGGATGTAGTTTCCACTGTAAGGCACACCTTACATTAGTTTGGCACATTTGTTAGTTAATGGACAAATATGACCCATGATCAACAATGCATGCATGAGGTTTTTCTTAGATTGTTCTCTTGCCCCACAGCCTGAGATCTCTTTCAAGACACACTCTGGGAACAGTCGTAGGATTTACCTTGTTTGTCCCCTGTTTTTACAGAATCTCTGTCCTTTATTGTGTGTTTTCCAGTATCTTGAAAAACATGGTATGATATCTCTTGTAGTTTTTTTCTTTTCTTCTGGTGGAAGAGAAAATTCATTCCCCGCTGTTCCATCATAGTTAGAAACTAAGGTCCTGTTAACAGTTTCTTTGACACAGTGAATACAGAACTATTTTGAATTATTTTGAATGTTTTGAAGACTACCACTAGGTGGCAGTGTTGTACAGCTGAGGTGCTTTTTAGAAACACACCTTGCAAAGACTTTCTAGGTCCTTCTAAGAGACAGGAAATGATATATCTGATATTAGTTTGGATACATCAGTCTATTTTGTTCAGATTTACTTTGCTCCTATACCTACTTTCATGGAATTTTTACTTTGGTGCAAAATTTATACATAAAGATATTTTGTCTTCAATAATACATGCTCTATAGATTGATATGTGGCATATTCCTACTAGGACCTGGTAGTAGAAATAAAACATTTGTTAGGAAAATTTTCCATCTCTAAACAGATTTAACTATATTTACAAAGGCATTTATTAACTCATTCCTGTCTGCTGTATAAGACCAATGCAGAGAAGAATAAGATGTGTCCCCTGCCTCAGAAGATGGGTTATTGTGGGAAGACACACATAAGGCAGCGTGCTTTGTACCTCTGGAGGGGGAGTCTGGCAAGCTTCACAGAGTAGGTGACCATCCATTAGGTTTCAAGAGAGGTGTAGAAGTTTCCCCGAGAAAGGCCAGCAGTCTCTTCTAACAGGACAGATGCACGTAGGGAAGAGATATATACTAAATAAATATCCTGACACAAGATGAGGGAAGACTGAGTATGTCAATGTGGTTGGGAGGCATGAGAGTAGGGAGTAAGGACAGAAATGGGTTAGGAGTGTTCTAGTGGCCTAGTGGCTTCATATACCAGGCATAGTCCATATAACTCCTAGGCCAGATGAATTGAGGGATTCTATGGCAGGTGTAGAACTCTACGGGGGTATATGTGAGGAATCCCCAGCCCGGTGGGGAGGGCGAGGGTGGGAAATGTTGACATTTCCCAACTCCTGAAGATGGAGGACAAATGAGTGGGATGAAGCAGGGGAGAGGATGAAGCGAGGTGTTATAGAGGATAGTGTAAATGAGGGCTATGGGGGAAATTATCACCTATGAGACGGAGAAAAAGAGTATATGGACAAGAGATGGAACAGGAGGGGAAGAGAGGATCTGTCCTCCGGAAAGGCACATTCAGCAGTATAATAAATCCAGGTCTCAAGTGTGCCATCTCAGGATGCCATCTAAGAGCAAAATCAAAATGGCACACGTGGGATGCTACCGTCAGAAGAGTTGTGCTCACTCAGAGTCATCTGTTGAAAACCTACTGCCCCAGATGATGGTGGTAGGAGGTGGAGCCTTTGGGAGGAAAGACCACCCTTATAAAGAAGACCCCAGAGAGCTCCCTTGTCCCTGCCACCATGTGAGGACACAGTGAGAAGTCGAGAGTCTTCACCAGAACCTGACCATGCAGAGGCTCTGATCTTCAACTTCCCGAGCTGTGAGAAATACATTTCTGTTATGTTTAAGGTGCCCAGCCTGTGGTATTTTGTTACGGAAGCATGAATGAACTAGGAGGAGGAACAAAGACACCTTGGAATATTTGTCCTTTGTTATCTGTCAGAGTGTTCTAGAAGGTGCCTGAGAAGACAGGAATTGGCATCCATCTCTTCATTTCTTTGCCTAAATGTTCATCCTTCCAGTGACAATGGCAAGTTCCTTCAAGATGCTGAGTTTCTCAAGCCTAGCAGGAAGTCTCCCACCTTCTGCCTCACACTGTAGATGCCTGGCTGTGTTTCACTTTTATTGAAGGAACATGGGTTGCGTCATAACATTGTAGAGGTGTAGGGTGTGCGTCATTGTCAGTCACTGTCTGCATATATTGCATTAAGTCTATCTGCTGTCTCTATTGTACACGTATACATTGCATTGACCACATGAAGATTTCACATGAGCTCCAAGGTTTGTCTCTTAATAAGCCTCATGTGGAGCATTCAAACGGATGCCTGTAAAATAATGGATACTGGACACCTAGACCCCTTGATGATTGTTCCCTCCCAGATTACATCTTGATCCTGTTACATTTTTGATTGGAGAATTGGCTCCCTTTTTTCATTTTTGGTTTCTGAATGCGTTGGTGTCTAAACAGCTCAGCCAGATATTTCAGAATTCACAGTTGTTGAGTTCTGTCTTCCAGACAAAGCTGAAAGCACTTTTTGTTTCATTGCAAAGTAGCAGACTTGCGGCCAGGCTTTAGGTGAGCACCTCTTGAGAGCTGAATCAAGAAAGAGCTGCCATGTGTCTAAACATCTGCCCAGCAAATCTAATGGGAGGCTTTTAAAAGCAGACCCCAGTGTAAACCTGATGTGAGTTGAATGTTTTTATGGGTACAGTGTTTCCTTCCATGGTTTTCCAACATCTGTGAAGTGGAATATTTCATGTTCCCATAGGGCTTTCCTTGTGGGAGCTCCATAGACCTGAAGAGCTGACCTCATTCTCTCTCTCTGCTCGGGTTGGCCCTGCCTATCACTTCCTATCTCACTCTTCAACTGTATTTCCTCGATAGCACTTTCCAGTATTTGAAATGACTTCTTTGCTTATGCTATGCTTATTTTCTGTCATCTCTTTTCTCTAAAATATATGATTGTATGAGGTCAGGAGACCTGGCTTTCTTGTTCATCATCCTGTCCCTAGTGCCAAGCCACTACCTGGCACAGACTGAGCGACCAGTACAAAGTGACTGATGATGTGAGTGCACGAGTGTGTCTGATAGCAGCTGATGTCAGGTTCATCGTCATCATCAATTTCATGAGGCATTTATTCAATGTGGCGCCCACAGTTGACAGTATGGTGTCGTGCGGTGTAGAATAGATTAAGATGACAGATCTCCTATTAAGTATTTTAACTGCTCCCCCACCCCCCCCCAAACTAGAATAAACATAAAAAACCTCACCAAAAGAGGATAACTTGGAGGTGATGGGTATGAATAGTACCTGGGTGGTGGTGGTGTCATGGTTAGAGGCCTAGGTGCAAACTCATTAAGATGTAGGCATGAAATGTGTGACCTCTGGGGTAAATCAATTCTACCTCAAATTTTTTTTTCTTTTTAAAGAAGCATCTATGAAGCGGGACGGCTGAGTTCTACAATGCCCACGGGCTCTGAGCCAGTCAAAGGACCGGACCCTGTACACCATCAGCAGAAGTCAGAAGGACCTGATTAAATATAAACTTAGCATTCAAAATGGCTCCTGAATAATATGTCAGTGGATTCCTTAATATCTGAAATCTTTTCATGAGGAGGCTCTTTGAGTCATTTGGTAAATAAAGCCCTTTGGGTAAAGAGCCCCCTGGAGCTGTCTTGCCCGGAGAACAAACATGGTCTTTATATGAGGAGGCATCGGAGGTGAAGAGCACAAGAGGCCTTTTATCTCCAAGATTTGTAATCGCAGCAAGAAACTTTCTTCCTAGAAACAAGTAGGTACACAAAGTCATTTTTTTTTCCTTATCACATGGGGAGTAAGTGCTCTCTTACACTAATTTAGAGAGTTAAATTGAATTGACCGACCTGGATAGTGATAAAGTGGTGATAATTGTTGAACATGGTATTTACGTTTTAGTCCCTGAATTCCTTATTGCTCCTCCTCATGTGAGAGCTACCTTTGCAAATATGACATAACGGAAAGCGCTTCAAAAAGCTTGGACTTGCATTTTCTTTCTGAGGATATTTGTGTCGTCTTCAGGGCCTGGTGACTTCGAAGGCCATAATGAGAAATTGAATGGATCTCCACCGGAAGAACTGACTTTGTTCTCTCCCTCAGGCGGACTGAGGTGAGTATAGAACATCTCGCAGTCGAATAATTCACGTTGCTTTTAGGCAAGAAATTTTTTGTGATGTTATAAAAATTGAGATCTAAAAGGAAACTTAAACTTCAGTTCATTCTTTTGATGTATTTTGCCTGCAGCATGGTGGTAGGACCTGTTATCTCAAATAGGCAATATAAAAATATCTTTCTAATTCATTCCTACAGTTGAAGGATCCTCATGGATTGAAATGACTGTGATCTATCAACATTCACTGTGTTGTGGAAATAAAATCAAATCACATGTCAGGCGAGGAGTGATGACAACAAGGGACCAACTTATTATGAAGCTTAAAATGAAAATGCTTTATGGGCAGCACTATTGGACGTTGGGAAGATTGAGCACAGGCGTCAGAAGCAGAGAAGCCACAGCGCTGGTGTGGTTTGCTTCTCTCACACTTAAGGCTGAGCTTCGGCAGCTAGCACCAATATTGGGTTGAATTGCTCGTCTTTTGTTGTTGAGCTATAATTCACATATCGTGAAATTCACCCTTTAAAGTGTACAGGTTAGTGGTTTTGAGCACATTCACAAGGTCTGCAGCCGTCATGACCGATTCCAGAATATTTTAGTCATCCCCCAAAGAGAGACCATTAATGTATTTTTTTTTCTGTTTTTTTTTTTTTTTTTTTTTTTTAAGGTACAGGCAGGAACGAAGGTGATAGGCAGGCAGGCAGGATGAGAGAGGAGGAAGAAGCACTTTAGTTTTATTTAGTTGTGCATCTTGGCTGTTCTCCCTGGTCTAGAATGTGAACCCAGGTCCTTGGGATATTTGTGGCCTGAGCTTTGACTGCAGGCAGTTGACCAAACCTTCACTCCACCAGGGGGTACCCCGTTAATGTACTTTCTGTCTCCCAGGATTTACCCATCGTGGATGGGTCATATGAATGGAGTCATACAATGTGTTCCTTTTCGTGTATGAGTAACTTCACTGAGCAAAAAAATTTCCAGTATATCCATGGTGCAGCAAATGTCCCTTTTATGGATGGGTCACATTCCTTTGACTAAATATAACACATTGTATTCCTCCCTTCATAAGCTGAAGAGCCTTTGCTGTGTTTCTAATGCGACTTTCTGAGAGTATGAAAAATGCTGCTATGAATGTATGTGCAAGGTTTCATGTGAACTCATGTTTTTATTTCTCTTGGGTATATACCTTGACGTAGGATCGGTGAGTGTAGGGTAACTCAACACTTAGTTTTCTGAGGAATAACCAAACTATTTTCCATGGCAACTGTCCAATTTTACATCCCCATCAGAAACATATGAGGATTTCAATTTGTCTACACCTTTGTCAACACTTGTTATTTTCCATTTTGTATTACAGTCATATTAGTGATTATAAAGTAGTATTGTGATTTTGATTTCCCTAATGAATATTCATCACCTCCTAATATGTTTATTTGCTCTATCCAACTATTATTTATCTCTATCTACCTATCTATCTGTCTATCTCTCTCTCTCTATCTATCTACCTATCTGTATGTATGTATCTGTCATCTATCAGCTATTGTTAAAATGTCTATCTGAACCATTGCCTATTTTTAAATTGGGTAATTTTTCATTTTATTATCAATTTTAAGAGTTCTTTAGATACTCTGGTTACTTTATCCTTATTAGCTATATGATTTGCAGATACTGTCTCCATCCTGTGGATAATCTATTTCTTGACACTCTTCTTTGCTTTCTCTGGCACCAAGAAAGCAGGCTGTTGATTTCCAAGGTGAGATGGGCAGTGGAGGATGGTACTAGGGTACATTAAGACACCACAAAGCTTGCTGTTCTTTTATGACTATTTAGCCAATAAAAAAAGAAGACACGCTTCTTGGGTTACCACTCATCTTTGGTGAACATCCAGAGTTCTTTCTGAAAAAGTGATTCAACAATTTTGGTCGCCTTTTTCCCATTGCTTTTATGCAGGGTTGACTTTTTGGAGGGTCTCATTCTGTCAATTTCACTGATACCACCTCAATTTCAGGTCTTGCAGGACAATGGCATGATCACATTACTTTTGTGTTTTCATATAGACTTGTCCAGCCACATGGAAGTCATAGGGAGACTGACTCAAGCTTGTTTTTTTGTTTTTTTTTTTTTCTTTAAAGGAAAAATTCAGGCAAAATGAAGTTGAGGGGGCAGGCAGGCAGGAAGAGAGAGGAGAAAGAAGTGCTTTATTTATTTTAGTTAGTTGTTCATCTTGGTGGTATCCGCCTGCCCGGGACTCAAACCTGGGTCCTTGGGATGCATGTGAACAGTGCTCGCTGGAGGTGGCTGACCCAAACATGATTCTGCCAGTGTGCACCAAAATCTTCTTTAAAGTCCCTCACAGATTTTCTCACTGGGTGTCATTCCCCTTTTACTTGTATATTTTTTCTTTTCCTATTAAAATTTATAAATATTGGAGCTGGTTAATAGCCATAAAGATTGGCCAATAGCTTGACGTAGTGTTTTTTACACATGAGAAAACTGACATTCCTTGCAAAGTGAAATGAATTGTCTGGCTTCTTCCTCTAGTCGGTAGTTGAGCCTGGAGGAGAACTAATGTCTTCTACAAGATAAGCTTGAAGAGAAATACTCAATGCAAATCCTACTTTGCAATTTCCCTGACTGCCACCACTAAACCTCCTACACATGATTTTCCTCTTAGCTTGAGCATGTGGGCCAGTCCCTGTGAGACTTTCAAAAGGATGAGATATCATAAGGTCCAAGACCCACAGCTATTCTCATGGACTTGGCTTTAAGCTTGGTGCAAAGTGGGGACTATATCAATTTCCAGTCTCCAAGAAGCAGCCAGCAGTTTGATCGATGCGAAGCGCTAGTAACACACTCACTTCTGACTCCTCTGTTCATTACTGCATCCTGCTTGGTCAGATGACCTCAAGAACTGTTTCTGCGTCATCAGAGAGAAAATCTAGTTTCAAAATAAAAGTTTTGTGCTGCAATGTATGAACAAACGTTGAAAGCATTGGTTTTGCCTCATTTATTTTATTGCAGTAATTTTGTTTTACAGATTCAAATAAGCTCATGTGTAGGTTCCCCATATGTGTAGTTCCCCATTCCTCAGCTGTATGTCAGCACACCCTGGCCTCCACCACATCACCAAGTGTTCTTCACCCTTATCCAGTGGGCTCCGCCACCATTTGTGCTCCCCATCCCATTCCCTGTTGGTCACTTCAGTTCTATAGCACGTGTCCAAGGATAGGTTTCGTTTCATCTGTTCCTTTGTTTTGTCTGTTCAGATTCCATCCATGAGTGAGATCATCTGGTGTCTAAATTTCTTCTTTTGACTTATTTCACTTAAGCAAAATCCCCTCTAGTTTCCTCCATGTTGATTCACATGACAGGGTTTCATCTCTTCTAAGGGCTGTGTAGTGTTCCATTGTGTATATGCACCACATCTTCCTTATCCATTCATCTGACGTTGGGCACTTAGGTAGTTTCCAGGTCTTAGCTATTGTGAATAGGGCCGCAATGAACATGGGGGTGCATACTTCTCTGAAAAATAGTGTTTTTGTACTTTTTGGGTAAAGACCCAGAAGTGGGATGGCAGGATCATATGGGATTTCCATCTTCAACTTTTTGAGGAATCTCCACACTGTTCTCCATCGGGATTGCACCAATTTGCACTCCCACCAGGAGTGCAAAAGTGTTCCCTCTTCTCCACATCCTCGCCAGCATTTGTTGTTTTCAGACTTTTGGATGAGAGTCAGATTCTCAGGTGCAAGGTGATCTCTCATTGTTGTTTTGATTTGCCTTTTCCTGATGGCCATGAGTGGGAACATCTTTTCATGGAAAGTACTGGTTGTAAGGTCCTTGGGGACATTCTGTGACTGGTGTTTGTATTCGTTTGCTGGGGCTGCCATAAAAAGTACCATAGGCTGGGTGATAAACAGTAGAACGATATTTTCTCACACTTCTGGAGGTCAAGGTGTAGGCAGAGTTGATTTCTTCCAAGTCTTCTCTGTTTGCTGTGGACATGCCTGTCTTTTCCGGGGTCTCCCAGGGCCTTCCATGTCCTAATCTCTTATCAGGATACATTCATGGTGTGCCACCCTAATTCCCTCCTTTTGACTTCATTGCCTCTTTATAGACCTGTCTCCAAATCAAGTCACACTCTGAGACACTATGTATTGTGAAGTCAACATATGAATTTTCGGGGAACACCTTCCACCCATAACAGTATTGAGATGGGAATCAAAAAAAAAGAAAAAGCCTGAGTCACTTTTTTTCATTAAAAAGGAAATGGGAAACTTATCAAAATAAGCCATCTCTATTCAGCGATCCTACCTGTGAGAGCCTGTTGTTGAATCTTCTCAGGAAGTTTGCAAGCCCGTGGTTACACTGTCAGCAGTTGGAGACTGGCCATTGCTGTACCATCTGTACCACGGAAATCAGCAAAGCTGCATTTTTGATTTCAATCACCCATCTCTCCCCTCAAAGTGGTTTTCAAGTATACCACTTGCATGCTTCCTCCATTTTTGGAGAGCCAGTAACCTGGAGACATAAACCAGCTTTTCCTCAAGAAACAAGACAGGAGATTGCTGTTAATCAGGAATAAGAAAGTTCTTATATAAATTAAAAAAAAAAATCACTTGTGAGGACTTCTTGTTTCAGTTACGAGATGGAAAGAGCTAGGAAGTCATCCTCCCTTTAAGCAACTGATCAAATGGAAAATCGATGACTTTTCTTAGGTCCATCAGAGAACTTACAGCACTGCAAATCTCAGGGCAGACCATAACCTCCCACCTGGAGAGACAGGTGGTCCAGCCTGAGAGCCACAGCCCATATCAGCCTCCAGGAAGCAGCCTCACAAAAAGTTTAGTTTCCATCTGCTATCATATGATTTACTTTTTAAATGCATTTTACCTGTTCCCCAGTCCCTTTCTCCTCCAGTAACCACCACTCTCAATCATGGTAGATTTTAATCCAACCATATCAAGTCACTTTATTTTTATTTATTTATTTTTTACTGTAGTAACTTTGATTTCACTCATTAAAATAAGCTCTTACATGTAGTTCCCCATATGTGCAGTGTCCCCATTCCTCGGATATATGTCCACATACCCTGCCCTCCACCACATCACCAAGTGTTCTTCAGGGATCTGTCACCATTTGCTCCTCCCCCACCCCCGTCCCCATCCCATTTCCTATTGGTCACCTCAGTTCTATTACAAGTGTCCAAGGGGTGGCTTTATTTCATCTGTTCCTTTGTTCACACTCCACCTATGAGTGAGGTCATCTGATATCTATCTTTCTTCTTTTGACTTATTTCGCTTAGCATCATCCCTTCTGGATCCATCCATGTTGGTTCATCTCTCTAAAGGCTGTGTAGTATTCCATTGTATATAAATATACACCACATTTTCTTTATCCATTCATCTGATGTTGAGCACTTAGGTAGTTTCCAGTTCTTAGCTATTGTGAATAGGGCCACACAGGGGTGCACACATCTCTGCAAATGAGAGTTTTTGTATCTTTTGGGTAAAAAATCAGAAGTGGATGGCGGAATCATATGGGATTTCCATCCTCAACTTTTTGAGGACTCTCCATACTGTTTTCTATAGGGAGTGCAAAGGGTTCCCTTTTCTCTACATCCTTGCCAACATTTGTTTCCAGACTTTTGGATGATAGCCATCTCTCAGGTGTAAGATGGTATCTCATTGGTGTTTTGATTTGCATTTCCCTGATGGCCAGCAAGTAGGAGCATGTTTTCATGTGCCTGTTGGCCATCTGTTTATCATCTTCTGAAAAATGTCTCTCCAATTCCTGTTCCTATTTTTTAAATTAGATTGTCTGCTTTTCTGTTATCAAGTTTTATGTGTTCTTTGTTATCAATAGTCATTTTAAATGTGAATGATCTAAAACTATCAATGAAAAGATGGACGTTTTTAGAGTGGTTTAAAAAAATCAAGGTCCAACTACATGTTGTCTCTCAGTAAGTCACCTTGAATATAAGACACAGATGGATGAAAAATAAGGGATGTAGATGTAGAAAGGTATCCATATAACATTAATCAAAACAAAACTGGAGTAACTATGTTAATTTAGACAAAGTAGACTTCAGAACAAGGACCATTATGAGGGATACAGAGAGGTTTTACACAATGAAAACAGGGCCAAATTCCAAGAAATCATAGCAATCCTTAATATGCATGGTCCTACCAAGAGAGCATCAAAATACTTGAAGTAAAAAACCGATAGAACCAATCACTCCTAATCTCAAGGACAAAAGGATAATAAAGAAATATCTACAGCAACCCCCTGCCCACAAATTTGATCACTTAAATAAAATGGACCAATTGGCCATAACTAGCAAAAGTCAAATGAGAAGAAACAGGAACTTACTTATGAATTACATCAAACTCCTTGTCAATCTAGGCAAATAAAGGATGGAATAGAACTATATTAATTAAATATGTTGACTCAATATTTAATAAAAACCCCCAAATTAAAGCACTAGTTTTAGATAATTTTAGTGGTGGCTTTTATCAAACATTTCAGGAAATTCTTTGCAATCTCTTCCAAAAAACAGAAGCTGCAGGAAAACTTTCTAACATATCCTATGACGCTAACATTATATTAACCTCCCTCCCTACCAAAAAAACCCACATAAAGACATTATATGAAATGAAACATGAAACCAATATCTCTTCTGAACACACACAAAAGTTCTCAACAAAATCTTAGCACATCGAATATAATAATGAATAAAAACTATACTTCATGACCAAATAAGATTTAACCCAGATAAGCTTAGCTACAATTAAAAAAATAAAGCACAAATGCTCATAATTCCAAAAGCTGGTGAGGATGAGCAGCAGCAGAAATCTTCATTCATTGCTGGTGGGAGTACAAAATGGTACAACCATTTGGAAGACAGTGTGGCATTTTCCTGCAACACTAAACATAGTCTGATCATATGATCCAGCAATCACACTCTTTGGTATTTATACAAATGAGTTGGAAAACTTCTCTACACTCACATACACAAACACACACAAACCTACACGTAAATGTTTAGAGCAGTTTTATTCACAATTGCCCAAACTGGAAGTAATCAAGATGTTCCTGAAAAACTTAAGAGGCAGTAGAAAGATCACTGGTTATCGGGGATGGGTTAGAGGGAGGGAGGATGAAGCTGTACAGGACAATAGATTTTTAAGGCAGTGAAACTATAAGGACACTGATACTATAATGGTGGATGTAAGGAATTTGTCAAAAGTCATAGAAATGCACAACCTTCTATAAACTGTGGGCTTCAATGAATAACCACACACTGAAATGGTACCTTTCACAAGTGTACTGATGCAAATTGTTACTAATGAATAATAATGAATCTGTATATGTGTGTATGAACATTTTGTGTTATCGGCTCAGTTTTTCTGCACATCTGTGTACTCTGTTGGCTTAGGCACTGAGCCAATAGCATGTAAAACCCAAGGACCCAGGTTCGAGAAACAAAACAAAAACCAAGTAAGTAAATAAATGAAAGCACTTTCTCTCCTTTGCCTTAAAAATGCTGCTTCCTTTTTTTCCATAAAAAAGAAAATTATTTTTTCTGCAAATAGGAAACTTCTCTAAAAGTAAAGTCTATTAATGGTAAGAAACAAAAATGTAAAACCTAAGCCTCCCTCTGTGGCTCAGTCAGCTAAGACCCAGGCCAGGACAGCTCTAGACCCGGGTTTGAGGCTAAGGACTGGCGGGAGGGAGGGCACAAAGGATGTAAAACACAATACTACTCATCTAATTTCAATTAGCTAGTCACAGACTAAGATATCTGTTTCATTGAAATACATTTCAATCTTGAATAATCGGCTTGTCCAAAAGAGGGTGCCAAAGACTTATAAAGGTGTCTTTTTTTGTTTATGCAAAAAGAAGTTAAATAAGAAAATGGAATGAATAGAATCAAAACCCCAGAAGGCCTAAGATAAGTCAACCTGCCGTGAACATATGGATGACTTCTTCCTCAGGGCACAGACTCATTGCCTTGGCTCTTGGGTGCTGCTGTTTTTCTGTCTGTGGTCACACATAGCCGTGATCTGGGCCCCCAAGAGACCAACCGGAGACAGACTGGAGCAATAGATTTGAACCTTTTTTTAAACACCTACAGACATAGGCTTGTACACCATGGATCTAAGGGAGAGATTTTCAAATCTGAAACATTTCCCCCACATTTATGTTATTTTTGTTTATGTTTAATACATTGAGAAGTACTTTTCACCTATTGTTTTTGGGTCTTCACTGACAGTAGGCCTTTAATATTTCACATTTGAGTTTTTCTGTTCCTAGGACCCCAAATCAAGGAAACTGCAATCTGTGAATAAGTATCAATGAACCCACATAATTCGTTTTTTTTTTTCTTAAAGGAAATGCACAGGCAGGGATGAAGGCGAGCAGGAGTAACTTCGTTTTACAAAATAATATAAATTCACACGTGCAGGTTTCCCCTCCTCAATATTCATGGATTTTAATATATTTGATGTTTCAATAAACTTCAATCATCATTTTTTTAAAAAGTGTGTTAGTGACTTTATCAGTGTGACTGTGGGTGTGATCTTTGTCCACGAGATGAAAGAAGAGAAAGAAAGTAGTTCAGCACTTTGGGGGTGAAGGCCAAGAAAATGCTGAAAGATACATCTGTGGCCTGTCTGGAAGATGTGGAAGGAGCGTTTGGAAAGACATTTGTGTAGAAAAGAAGCAATGATGGAGAATGAGATTTTCACAAATATGGCACCAGGACATGAGGTGGGCATGAACTGAGAGTCTTTGATGAGCTGAACTTTCTACTTTCGTGGTGACATGCTAACCCCATGCCACAGATGTGGGCAGTGAAACCAGGAGGGGGTGTGCACTCATTTGGAGTCACTGCTAAGAGGTACTGTGGCTGGCACTGAATGAGTATCTTTCTAATCTCAAAGCCTAATGGTTTTAAGCCGATGTAATCATTCTGCAACCGCCATTTTTCCCACTGAATTATTTGGAAAAACGGTTTTTCTAAGTCTTCAGATATTTTGATAGAATCACATGATTTCATCTGGTTAGTCTCTAGTGCAATTTATAATTTTTCTGATATTCTTCTGAGAAACCCCTGTTTTACAGACCATCCATATTTCTTTAAAAGAAACTGTCGGCCCAGTTCACATGTGTTGGAAATTGACCACACTACGTAGTATTGTGTTTGTGACACAACTTGTGATCTCCAGCTTAAATAGGCTAGAATATAATGCTGCTGCCTGTTGTGCATCCATCCACGCATCCATCCACGCATCCATCCACCCTACATTTGTTGAATACTTATGTGAGTCAAGGACCCATAGGTACAGGCATCACTGTTTTTGCCAGAGCTGTTCTCATTAGCTAAATAGAAAATGAAATCTTCTCAAATCTCTTTAATATCCTACTCACACCACAGATGTAGGTGAGTCTCCTCTAAGCTGTGACTCTTTGTCTGTCTTAAGACCTTCTCCTTGTGGCTACAAGTTAAGGGGACCCCCAACTACTACAAGTTAGAGGCATAGAAATGGGCCCTTTGAGTTTAGTAGGCTATGGAGCAAAGGCGAGTCAGTAGAGGCTTGGGCAGTAGCTACTGAATATCTGAGCCCAGAAGTGACGCACATCATTTGGCTTATCTTCCATCAGGGAGAGCTTGTCACATGACCCCTAGCTGGGCATCCTTTTTCTCACAGCATGGACTATGGAAGAGGAAAATGGATCTCTGTTGGCCCATAATCTTGTTCAATTCTTGTAAGTGCTAAAAACTGTATATGGAAGTACTGATAAAGTATGTGGTGCTTTTCTTTTTCTTTTTTAAATATTGTTATTTCACAAATATGAATGAAGCACAATGGAAAACAAAAAGAACTTTATTGGGACTGACTTGACACATGGTTAAAGAATCACTTTTGTACCAGTAACACGTCGTGTAGACTCTTCCTCAGGCTTGTGAGGAGACCCGGATTGTTTGGGTTCCAGGTCCACAGCCAAATCCGTGGAAGACCAGTCACACAAATGCTGGGCTTGAATCCTAGGAGCAGGGCTGGAGGAAGGGGGCTGCGAGAGATTGAGAAAGAAACTAAGATAAAGTGAAAGTGAGGTCAGGGGGTGAAGCCATCTGAGGACTGTCACCCAGATTATCTACTCCTTGCCTACTTACTGTCAATACACAAGGAAGTTGTTTACAAATCATTGTTTACATAGCAGAGGTCACACCCAAAAGGTCTTAGCTATCTGTTTGACCTTTAGATCTCTGCAGGTCACCAGAAACCCCTCCAGCCAAGGTTTTCCTCGCTGGCGGGCACCTGGCATTCCAGGTGCCAAGGTTTCTGTTTTGTTGCCAAAGGCACTGATTCTCTAAACTCAGCTTTTTCCCTTATTGCTCCGTCCACACAAAGATGGGGAGAGAAGAAGCATGACCCCTGTCACTTTCTTCTTATGTGCTCAGTGTTGAAAGGCATCACTGGGTATGGACAACCGGGCTGTGATGCGTGACTTAAATGTCAAGGTTTTGGAAGCTACAATGCCGTGTGACCTGCAAATGCCAGTGTGTCATGTAAGGGACCATCATGAGTCTGGTGACCTTGGATCAGTTTTGTTTCCATGGGACTCAGGGTTCTTGCAGTTTCACTCTTGCTTTTCAGGATAGAATAATGGGTATGCCCTAGTGGAGCAGTGGTTAGGTCAGTCACCCCTGAAGGAGTGCAAATCACATACCTTTGGATTTGAGTCCTGTGTCCAGAGGGTAAAAACAGTGTGAACAACTGAACAACAAAAAAAGATGCTTCCTCCTCCTTTGTCTTTTTCATTCCTGCCTGTATCTTTCCTTAAAAAAAAGAAAGAAAGAAAGAATAAAACAATGGTTTTTCCTTTCTTGAACTTTCTCCATTTATACTGAAAACATAACATGTATATGGCAGATTTTTTTTAAAGGAAAGTTACAAGCAGGAGGCACTAGGCAGGCAGGCAGGAAGAGAGAGGAGGAAGATGCATTTTATTATTATTTTTTATTTAGTTGTTCATCTTGGTTGTTCTTCCTAGCACTGGGTCTTGAACCCGAGTCCTTGAGATGTATGTGGACTGTACCGGGCAGATCTAACCTCTAGGCCCCCGGGGTATGCTTAGTGCACAGATTTTTCCTGCCTTTGGTCAGTTGGGAATATTGATTTTGCGGTTGCTGGGAAAGCATTCTGGTGCCGTTCCTTCTTCTGGGTCAACTGCACACCCTGTCCTAGAGTTTCGGCAGAAGTTGGTTGGAGAAAATATTACCTCGTTAGAGTAGTGGCATGTCCATTTCAGGTCAACTGATGATTTCAGGTAAGTGGTCTGATCACGTACTCGACACCAAGATGTCTGGGATCTGAAGAGGGAGTGGAGAGTGATATTAGAAATGGAGAAAAGATGCATGAATCAGATTATGTGGCCTTGGAGAAAACAGTTGGCCAATTTTTGTTGACAAAATCATCAATTACCAACTATTGACAATAGTAACACTATCAAAATACCATGAACACAGTCAGTTAACATATTTTGGTTTTGATCCCAGAGAGCTGATAGCTCAGAGATGACAAAAAAGCAGACTATTAACAGACATTAAAAAACAAGGTGATAATTTCATAAAATTGTAAGCACAAAATTTAAGTGGTTATACAATATTTAATTCACTGATCACCTTTTGACGCTCTAAATGAAATCTTTTTTGGTTTTATTTATTAATTATTTTGAAGGAAAGGTGCAGGCAGGAATGAAGGCAAGTAGGCGGGCAAGAAGAGAGAGGAGGAAGAAGCATCTTTTATTTATTTTTATTTAATTGTTCACACTGGTTGTTTCCCCTTGGACCCAGGACTCAAACCCCGGGGTGTGTGGTTTGCTCCTTTAGAGGTGCTTGACTTAACTGTTATTCCACCAGGGTGCACCTAAATTAACTCTTATACAATTTTTGTTCCAATCGTTCAAAAATACAACCAGATCAGTTATATGCATTCATACTTTATGTACGTCTTAAGAACAAGTCACAAATACTGTTTGTTTTGAGAATGATTAGTCAGCCTTTTAGATTTATAATTTCTGATAACAGACACTAGCGTGCTGATTGGTTATGTTATGTCTTTCAAATAAAACTGCACACACAGATCAGTTTTAATTGTATATTACAGTCTGTTGAGCACGCATTGTTAATATATGCTTTCCTCAAGCTCTAAGGGCTATGATATACTCTAAGCCAATGTGAGCTAGCCTATATTTTTTTCTCTTTTATGTTCTGGGACCAGGAATGGCATAATACTACTGGTTTATGATTGCCCTGCTATTCTGTACAGATGTTGTGATTTTTTTCCCTAGATGCTGTTGTTGAGCTATTTACGGCACAATGACCTCCTTTCTGCAATTTATTTTGTGTTCTAGTGAACATCCTTGAACAATTAAAGTTAGCAAAATGGTGCAAATGATAGAAGTAAGCTTTCCCCCAGAGGAGCAAAGGCTGTGATCATTCATGAGCGTGTAAAGACTCAGGGAAATTAGGATCTAATGGAAGTGTTTATGAAGTTATAATCAACATTATTGCAGCCAAGAGGGAGTAGGTCACAATTTGGACAGGCACCTGGAGGAATCTATGGCAAGAGACATGACATGATTCAGGGACTTTGGTCCACTTTGGGAAAGTGTCTCCATGGCAAACACGCACTATGGTGGGCTGGGACTGAGTGGGGGGCAGAATCTGAAAGAAGAGCTGAGCCTATGGAGGACAGCTTGGCCCCCCCCCCCCACGTCCCCCCTCCCCACCTTTTCTAACCTCTCCTATTCAATCTTTATAAAGAAGGAAATATGCCTCTCTAGGTGTCCGGTAATAAGTGTGTTTACAGACAAGCATTGAGTGACAACAGTCCCCTCTCCCAAATAAGAAGAGCTGAGAGAGATGATTTTATAGTATTTCCTCTCATCAAAGTAACACAGGCTGTCTCTTGCTTCCTGACACAGAAAATTGCATTTTGTCACCCATTTGTCAGTTCTTAGAGATTTTAAGATAATTAAAGCACATTACGGCAGGTGACAGCTGTTGCCAAATGCGTGTTGCTAGTTCTCCTGCTTGTTGGATGCCCATGAATCCAGCCTGATGATAGCTTGGTGCTCCAGGTTTAATTAGCTGGTTGTTTTGAATCTGTCTGGGCTCTCAGGTGTGGGGCGAGCAGGCTTGCAGCTTTTGTTCAGTAGGAGTCTGATTCACCTCTGGCCGGAAGACCTGGGTGTAACCAATTCACTGAAGTCCCGAGTGGACGCACCCCTGACCCTTAATAGCCAAAAGGGATAAGGAGGCGATTTTCAGGGGAGGTGACTCAAAGCCCCACATGCCGATTGGTTTCCTGAAGTTCTTGCACCCAAGCGCGCTTTTGATTTTGAAATGTATTTTCTAATTAAATCCCTTTCAAGGCTATGTCTTCTTTTATACGGCACCACCATCATCATCCATTTGGATTTCTTTCTAAGTCAGTTTACCAAAAAAAATTCTCTGACAAGCTGGTGAGAGATCTAAATGGTGTCCACTCTGGCTTTCAGTGAATAGAGCATTTCCTTTCTTCTCTGGGAGGATTTGAGTGCCATTTCACTACTTCACAGGAACCAGGTATCCTGTGGGAAGCTCCCTGCTTCCTTTCCCTTTTATTCTCCCTGGGTGGGAGCGAGTTTCTATGTGTTTTCACAATTTGTTCATAAAAAATGTTTATTAAAAAAAAATGTGATTTTAAATTTGCCTCTCAAATCAGATTTGTTGTTAAGTTTGTTCTTAAAACACGAAAGTGGTTTTAGGAACAATTAAAAAAAAAATCCTTAAAAAGAAAGAGAGGAAAATAATCATCCTGAACGTATGCAAAAAGTTCATTCCCAACAATTTACTCTGAATCATTAAAATTAAAAGAGAAGGGCGTCATTTTCTAATTTAGAGCCACAGTGAAACGTTTTCTCCATCTGGAAACTACTTCTGGAACCCCAGGCGTACTCTTCGACACCATTTCTTATCCAACATTGCAGCCGTTTCTGGAATCCTCTCCCTTTTGCACACAGGTCAGACTCCTTCTCGTTGTTCAGGTGTAGGCACTTTGAAGGTGCCTCTTTGAAGGTTTCTCACCTGCCCTTCCTTTGGGTCTGCTTCCTCTGTGCTTTGCAGGTGTGTTCTTTGTATTCATGGAACCGTCTGTCTCTTACCATCTCCATTAGCATAACTTTATTCTTCTGTTGTCTTTGACATACCTTGAGGATTTCTCAAGACTCTTTCCCAGAAAGACACAAGTTGTACATAATTTATTTTTCACCCCAAGCACTTCCACAGAGTCCCATCAACTCATAAGTAGAAAGCACCCTTGGAAGTGCGCCAGGCTCTAGGAGTCCTGTGCCTCAAATTTCTTGCATTGCTGTGTCCACAAATCCCAAACTCTTCCATCTTGATCCCTATCTAATCGAACTTCTGTTCTGAAACACTTGCCTTAAGCCAGACTTCAAATTCTCAGTAAATATTCCAACTTTGTCCTTTCCTTTCTGAGATATGATTAAGACTATTGTCCTAATATCTTCCCTTACCATAGTAACCTATTAATTGTGCAATTAACATAGATATATTTTTTCAATAGATGCTTTGTGATGTCAAGGAGGGTGAGTGAGACACACCTGTGAGACACTGGGCAAAAGGAATTTGTGGAGAGAGCCATTTGGTCAGGAACACACAGTAAGTTTATTAAAAACAGAAACATCAAGTTTAAGCAACTTGAGGGCAGGAAAGTTACCTCAAGGGAATGCACACGTGTGTGTACCACCGGGCTGTCTGCATTTCACCCACACAGGTCAGATGGATTCTTGTATATATCTGAAGGGTGGGAACTTCTTCCTCTCTGGATGTTTCCAGGTTCCCTAAGATACCTCATTAGCATAACAAAGGACCTCTTGAACTGTCTCATCACTTAGGAAACTCCAAGGGTCTCAGGAATTCTGTCTGAAATGGGGAGAAAGATGAATACGTATTTCTCATTATAAATCACGGTGTCAGAGTATGTCTTTGCTGAAATAGTGTCTGATATTATAGGTACAAATTCTGGCCCCTGGGAGAAGGGAGCAGGCTGGAAATGCTTTTGGAAATTTATCCCAAAGAGAGGAAGAGCGAGGATTCTAGACTCTGCAGGGAAGAGCTAGTATCCTTCAGGAAAAGAAGGCAGGGCTGTAGTGGAAATGATCTGAGGGCATTCTCAGTAATCATGCTGTGTCCAAAGCTTTTTCTTTGGGGTGGGAGGTGGGGCGGGGGGGGGGCGGGGGTTGGTTGGGGGTGGGGGAGACAAGACTCTTGGCAACCTTGCAGGCGTGGTGCTGGGCCTGCTGTGTCTGCATACACAGACAGGCAGGCAGAACCGGTGCCCTCTGAGAGTGGGGCAGAGGCAGGCTGCGTGTCAAAGGTGCTCACGGTCAGGGGCCGTGCTGAAGGAGGTCGGCTGGCACTGACACTCAGAACAACCTTCTCATTCCTCCATGTTTTTTCTCCTTGGACACTATCAGAATGGCTTACATTAGTTTGTCTTTCTTCTTCTCACTTGGAAGGTAGAGAAATTAATTAGCTGTGAAATGACTCAAGGCAGAAACAGATCAAATATGAAGGAAAAGCAGGAGAATAAATCCAAAATGCACAGGGTGGCTGCTTCCTGTGTGTTCAAGGCAACCACCCTTCGAGACCCCCGCCCCCCACAAAAAAGCACCTCACAGGAATCATTCTGCAAATGTAGTGGCATACCGCTGAAAGATCAGGTGGTTTCCCCAGAATTTATATTCATTTTCCTGAGTGAGCCCTCCCACCCCCACCTGCAACTTATAAATAGACTGTTTTTTTTTTTTTTTTTTTAAGGAAACATAATACATAGTGAAAATCAATGTACAATCATTGAAGCAGAAATTATTGGAGGAAAAGAGTGCAAATTGGAGTATTCAGAAGAAAATCAGTACTGCAATTTGCCTATCGCTGTATATGAACCTATTAAAACATAATTTGCAACTTTCATCTGCCAGAATATCATTCCCTCTCACAGACAGGTATTGGCATCAATTCAGACATATTAACTATGTTCCAAGTAGTGTTAATTTATTTTTTCTCATATCCCCAATTACCACAGTATATTTATTTTGATTTAAAAACCCAGAGCACAGCTTAATTTTAACAAATAATTTAATTTAAAAGAACTATTTATCTATTTATTGAATCCTCCTAACTTACTTTCTTTTTTTTTTTTCCTCCATGGAGTATTTTGCTTTATAAAATAGAATGATCAGACTTTGCTTCCTATTCCCATCTTTTCTCTCTAGGATGTTTCCACTCTTTATCTCAAAGAAGAAATTCTGCCTTTTTAGTTATAAACATATTTTACCTATAACTGATCAAAATATAGTTACCCTAGGAGCAGATTTCTTGAGAGAACAGATACTAGTCCAGCTACCAAGGAGCTAATATGGTGAGTCAGTTCTTAATCCTGAACTCTGTTTTAACCTTTTTTGGCTCCGTCTGTAATTTTTTTCTTAAGGTCCTTTATATTGTCCAGATCTGCTCTGTTTTTTCCTTAGCAGAGACAGACTCAGAGGAGGTGAAACAAAGCTTTCCTGGAGAGGCTATGCTCTGAGTCCAAAGCAGAAGACAGGCCATTGCAAGTCCTTCCTTCCTTTTTTGGCAAATGGCTGTGAGATCTCAAAAATAGTGGGAGCTATTTGTGACCTGATTTCTCCAACTCTTAAAAGGGCAGAACACCCACCCAAATCCATCTTGCACTGAGAGAAATGTGAAGACAATATGCAAGAGTTAATTGAAAACATCTGCAGAAACTGTTCCCAATATTGATGAAGATAGTCTATTTAAAATTTTACCCTATTCTCAGATAAGAAAACTGTGACCTTGAAAGCAGCTTGAATGCTGACTTTATTTTTTCAAGTTAAAAACTCATCTATTCATGCATTTCCTGAATAGTAATAGTGAGTAATAGTCTGTGGAAATCATGGAAAAGAGGTTTTTCCAAATGACTATTAAAATAATCATTACCTTTTTGTGAGCTCATATCACCATTGTGCTACTCTGGCATAAAATGAAAGAGAAATATGACAAAAGCAAAATCATTTATACTTCCGATAATCAATCTAACAAAATGTGATAGAATTAACTGATTAAGAAAGTAGCTGCTTTAATATCAGTCTCATGATTATTGCTATTATTCTAGCAACAACAGAGCATGAAGTCATAAATTAAGAGGGGCAAATGCCAGGTGGAAGCGACATTCTCAGAGAGACACACAATGACTCTTCTAACATCCTTGGCCCATAATCACTGGCAGAGAGAGTCTAGCTTGAAGTAAGAAGTGCCCCCTAGTTTTTAGTTACTGGAGGATAACATGGGCTCCTCTTTGAGCTGGTAAGTGCCCCAGAGTGTAAAAGAAGAGCACGGGAACACAACTAGATTTGATTTAGAATGGATCTATCCATTTGGAAGGGGAGTGGATTAAGCCATCGGAAGAGACATCCTTCCCGAGGGTGACATTCTACAATGCTAGAAGTTTTGGAAAGTAAGCCAAAGATTTGATCCTGATACCTCAAGACTTTAGAGCAGACACAGAGAAGTGTATATATATATGTATATATATGTATATGTATGTGTCTATATATGACATATATATGGTTGTTCATCCAGGGAACCTGAAACATTTTCATCAATGCTGGCGTGATTATGCCACGCCTCTGAACAACACCAGCAAGACAAAAGCAGGCTCTGCTCTATCTTGGTGCACTGCCTTGGTCCACATGCACTGGACCATGGAGCATGGCTTCTGGGTGTTACAGTAAGGTTAGCCCAGGAGGACAAAGGTCACAAGTTGTCCTGTGGAAAGGAGACCAAGGGCAATGATCATGACGCCTGTCATCACCGTCAAGTCCCTGGTCACTTTTTCTAGTCCTGTGCAAACTCCATGTTGATGGGGTGATTGGTGTCCTTTGTAGGCTTCAAGGACATCTGTTACCACCAAATATGAGTGTCACAAGAGTTACGCAGTCATAGCATATGGAACATTAAAATTCTTCTTATGTTTGTGAAGAGCAAGTACATTTTATTTTTAACTTACATGTTTCCTACCTCTACCCTATCATTAAATATGTTATTGAAGAGGGTTTTTTTTTTTTTAAATGTGTCACCATTATTAGAATACTTAAAGAGCCGTTTATCAGTAGGTCAAGTTTAAATTAAATTAAATTAAATTAAAAAAGTTCTACTCTTTACCCGATCAAGTTACTCATCAATAACATTGTTGATTGGAACGGTGGCAGGGAACGGGATTTTATTTTATTTATTTATTTTTCAGGTGGCAAATAATTTATCTGACTGTCTTAAAATTTGTTCTGGATGGATAATGATATGTACCAACTCTTTTTTTTTTTTTTTTTAAAGGAAAGGTGCAGGCAGGAATGAAGGTGAGCAGAGGCAGGCAGGCAGGCAGGGAGAGGAGAAAGAAGCATTTTAAAACAATTTTTACTTAGTTGTTCATCTTGGTTGTTCCTGCTGGCCCTGGGACACAAACCTAGGACCTTGGGATGTATGGGGACTGCACCCAACTGCCACACCACCAGGGCGCGCTATACCAGTTACTTCTAAATGCAGTGGTTTAAGATAATTTATGATTCTCTCTTATGGTTCTGTAGGTTGACAGGGCTTAGTTGGATGGTTTGCTTACAGGATTTTCCCATGTAAAGGCTTACCTGGCCAATCCATTCCCACGGCTGGTAGCTGATGGTGGCCATTGGCTGGGAGTTTAGCTTGGATTGTTAACTGAAGCGACTACCCTGGTTCTATTGGCTTGGGTTTATCACAGTGATGGAAGAGGGGGACCCTAAAAAAGCATTCCAAGAACTAGCATTCTAAGGTACAGTAGCTCCAAGTCTCCTTATAAAGAGAGAGGATTTTAAAAGGAAGGCAGATGTTCTTCAAACTCCATGTTTGCCACTGATTAATGTGGGACCCTGAGAGGATTCATTTGTCTTCCTGAGTTTCACTTTCCTCACCTATGAAATATGGCACTAAAACATAATTTACAGTGTTGTTGGGACACATAGTAAATAGATGCTATGGAATGCGGGATATGCTGGAATGATTTGACCTTAGACAGTTGAGAGCTCACATTGAAGATGCAACACAGTTTGCTTCTGCATTGATGCTACCACTTGAAATCAGTAGGATCAGTTGTGAGGAAGAAAGAGGGACGAAAAATAGGGGGAGGTCATGCCCTGGTGGCCTAATGGTTAAGTCCGCTAGGCACAGTCCACATACCTCCCAAGGACCTGAGTTCGAATCCCAGGGTTGGGGAGGGGGAACCACCAAATGAACCATTACATAAAATGAATCAATGTCTCTTCCTCCTGTCTCTTCCTTCCTGCCTATTTGCCTTCATGCCTGCCTGCACTTTTCCTTTAAAAACAAAAAGTAGGGCAGCGCCAGCCCAAGCCAGAACCTGCAAGGATTCACGGAGAGCCTTCAACAATGAAATAGATCCTATCTGGTCTCACTCACTGCTTCCCAATCTCCAACTTCAATCAGGTGGGTGAGCTGCGGGGGCAGCTGACACCCTTCATCACGAAGCTCAGAAGGCACCGAGCTCAGGAGACAGAGAAGCCCAAAAAGGGGAGAAACCTGACTCTATTTAGGGGAGTTCGTCCATCCGTCCTGGCTGGAGGAATCCGACTCTCACTGGGGCAGCTGCTCCGAGGTGGGTCAGCGGATCAGCGATGCGGGAGGCCTGGGCGGTACCAGTGCCCGGTGACTGACACCTTCCCAGGGAGAAACGAACGTGGTTCTGTTACTTCCAGCTGCCCAAGCTCCTGTCAAATGTGTCTTGTGACCCACTCGAGTCTAGAGCTGCACCGGGAAGGGATTCTGACAAGTCTAGTGACCTAACTACAGTCAGGCTCAGTTCCGGCGACTTAGAGGAAAGCCACCCAGTGTCTCGTTATGCAGGAATGAAGGCGAGCAGGCTGGCGGGAAGAGAGAGGAGGAAGAAGCACGGTATTTTTATTCAGCTGTTCACATTGGCTGTTCCGCCGTGCCCCACCCCACCCCACCCTGACTTGGGACTCAAACTCCTTAGATCTTGCAATTTACCATGCCTCTGCTACCTTTTTCTTTAATTAGCAACCCCCTTATTTATTTAATTTTTTTTTTTTTTTTTTTAAAGGGAAGGTACAGGCAGGAATGAAGGTGAGTAGGCAGGCAGGCAGGAAGAGAGTAGAGGAAGAAACATTTTATTTAGCCGTGCACATTGATGGTTTCTCCCTCCCCAGGTCTGGAACCTGGGACACCGGGCGCCTGTGCGATTGCCTCCAGGGCTGTTAGGCCACCAGGGCGGCCCTAGCAACCCCTTTAATGGAATGATACACGCTGGTTACGCATTTTCCTGTCACCTCTTTTGCTGTTCCTCTCAGCAAAACTTTTTTAAAAGTTAGTGATGAGCATGTTATTCTGACCACATTTGTGGAGTTTAAAAGTAAACTTAATCGACTTTCTGGTTAATTTCAGCTCATTTTCTGTTTGCTGTCTTCAAGCCCTCTTTCTTACCTCCCACAGAAATCACCGTGTCAACCTTCTTTCCCTGGGATTTTAACAAACTGCCCCTGTCACCATCGCCAGTGACTTCTGGGTTTTCACCCCTGTGTGCACCTGAGTTTTCCCGTCCTCACCTTTCAGCCCTCATTGGGTTGCTCCTTCACTGAAACGCTGTGTGCTCTTGGTTTGGTGGGACTCCACAGTCTCCTGAATTTTCTTCTGCTACAATCGCAGGTCCCTCTTCTTCTAGATGACTTCATTTTGGAGGCTGCATGACTCAGGTTTTTTTTTTTTTTTTTTTTAAGGGAAAGTGTAGGCAAGAATGAAGGTGATCAGAGGTAGGAGGCAGCCAGGAAGAGAGAGGATGAAGAAGTACTTTATTTTTACTTAGTTGTTCATCTTGGTTGTTTTCACTGGATCCACGTCAGGAACCCGAGACCTTGGGATGTGTGTGGACTGTGACCAACTACTACTCCACCAGGCTGCACCCCCATGATTCAGTTCTTCTTCTTTTTTTTTTTTTTTTTAAATTTTTATGGCAAGGACATGGCTTTATTATTATTATTATTGTTATTATTATTATTATTATTTGCTTCTTCCTCTTCTCCCTTTCTTCCTTTAAAAATCATATTTTAATTCAGGGGTTTTCCCTACTTTTATTAAATAAATTTTTTATTGTAGTAATTATTCTACACATTAAAATAACTTCCTATGTATAGGTTCCCCATTCCTTAGATATATGATGACTCAGTTTTGACCCTCTTTAATGTTTATCTACAGTCCCTCCCCAGTGACCTCCTCCCAGGGCGTTAGATATTTTCTCTGTATCGATGACCACAAATTCAGGTTCTCATTTCTGGACTCATGTTCAATAACCTTTACAAAATATATAAATATCAATATATTATGCTTAAAAGTGAACTTCTGGTATTTTCCTGTAAACTTAATTCAATGCCATCCTTCCAGCTATCCAGATCCATTCCCTTGGAAGAACCCTCAACTTCTCTCTTTTATAAAGTATCAACAATCCATCAGAAAATATCAGTTCAGTCTTCAACAAACCTCCAGAATTCACCCCGTTTTCATCACAGAAAGAGCTGGACCAACCTGCACTTCCTGATCAATGCACCATCAGTTCTCACCTGAATCGTTCCAGCCACCCAGTTGTGTTCTCTGCATTCACGTGAAACCCCATCAGCACTGACAAAAGATTCTTTCAGCCACACCTCTGAGGTTTTCTCCAGAGCACACTTTCCTAATGGTGAATCTCCAAATTTCACAATCCAGAGAGGCTGGGGATTTCCTAAATCATCAAGTTCTGTTTCCTTTTTGCCCAATGACTCTTTGCTCAGTGTGTCTATTCCCTCTTGCATTTGCAGAAAAAGCAGCTAGAAGGCACCAGGGTTCATCGTCATTGTTTTGTTTGGAATTCTCCTCAAACTATTATCCAAATTCATCACTTAACACGTTCTCTTTTCCTCACAACGGCAGGTCATAATTCAGCGACTCTCACTGTAGGACAATGGCTTTTCTTCCAGTTTCCAATGGTGTGCTCCTCATTTCCTTCTGAATCCCCTGAGCGACACCTTTAATGCTCATATGTCTGCCAATATTCTGTTTGCGACGACATACACATTCTCTAAAACAATCGAAGGCTTCTCTATGGTGCTTCTCATGTCTGAGCTTTCACTCGCATCTTTAATCTTTGATGTTCCCATTTCCACCAACATTTGGTTTAAAGCAACTGAGACTTTATCACCCATCTAAAAATTCTTCCAGTGCTTGTCCACTGCCAATTCTGGAGCCGCTCCAGGTGTCTGTGATACCAGCGTTCCCTTCTTAGGAGCAAAATCTATATTCATTTCCTGTGGCCACTGCAGCCAATGACCACAATGTTGGGGGCTTAAAACAACAGAAATGCATTCTTTTGTTGCTCTGAAAGCTAGCTGTGGGTATCACTGGGCCCAAATCAAGGTGTCAGCAGATCTCCCCTCACTTTTGAGGCCCAGGGGAGAAGAATTTCCATGTCTTTTTCATCTACTTGGTGGATGCCGGCTTTCCTTGGCATGTGGTTACATCATGCCCGTCCTCAAAACTCCCATCTTCAATCTCTATCTATGCTTGATTTTTACATGGTTTCTCTCTGTGGGAGATATCTTCCTCTGCCTCCCCTTTTCCTTGGACAAGGCCAGTGAGCAAATGAGACCCCCAGCCCAGCTTTCAGGAACTCTCCCATGCATGGCGTTGTGGAGTTGAAACTGGCCTCTTTCCCCTACTGCAATATTCTGTTTGAATATTTGCTTTGAATAAAATCTTTACCTGTTTAACCCTGGTGAAATCTTTGCCTTGATAGAAACCATGGTTTCTTATACTCACCATCATCCTCTGATCATTTCTAGCAAGGCTCTCCGATATGAATGTGAAAGTGAGACAACTTTTTGAGAAAAGTATTGAATAACTCTTCACTTTTCTGTGCCTCAAACGATGGCACATGGATACTTCAAAGGGACAAGAAATTGTGATTTTTGCTGCCCTCTTGCTGGCTATATCCTCTTTCATCACTTCATTTTTATAAATTCTCTAATCAATGCCCACCTTGGACTCATATTTCTCCTTTGGAGCTATTCAATGATCATTGAAAAAAATAAAGTTGTGACCCATGTAGATATAAAATGAACAATTATTCAAGAATTTGCTTAGGTCATGAATCAATGGGGAATCAAACAGAGGATTAACAGGTTCAAAGGCAGATCCTTGCTTCTCTGTATGGGGAGTGGTGGGGGGGGGTGGGGGGGTGGGGGAGAGAAGCCAGTTGACTTTCCGGATGGGGCAGATTTGATGTCTATACATAGGAATTATTTGTCACTGCTGTCAGTTATTTATAATTGGTGGAGATGAGGAATAACTGCTATGGCATCATAAACAACACAAAGACATATGCCAGAGACAATGCATCCTTTTCCTTCCAGCACAGCTTTCTCTCTGCCGAGCCTTGATTCATTTTTTCACTCCTGACACAGAATTGCAGTATGGAAGTGCTTGAGAACTATGAAAATTTCTCAGGGTTAGGGTTTGAATGGCTGTCTTATTCATACTAAGAAAGGGATACAAGGTTAGAGTATTTTCAATAGAAGCAGTCAATGAGCCTGAGAAAGGATTTAGTGAAAGGACTGTTACATTATAGAATGAAGTGCAGAATCTCAAGATGGAAGGAACTTCAGCTTTTGTGTTCCTGACACGGGAGGAGGGAGAAAATGTCAATCTGACCAGAGTGCACGAGATTTTTTATATTTGAGATAGAATTGGTTTGATGGATAATCTATGAGTCCTCTGAACCTCAGAAGTATGAGTCTGTGAACAGCTACCTAGGACCAAGATAATTGAGCCAGAGAGCTCTGGGCTGAATCTGTAAGAACCTGGGCAGGAGGTATATTCAAAAGGGAATTCAGTTGGTTGGAGATATGAGGGTGTTACACTGTTCTGTGGTTCATCATGACCCCCTGAAACCCTCACTGCCAGATTCATCAGACCTGAGTGGTTTTTGCTCTCAGTTTGCTGTGTAACATTATGCAGCAAAATGTAGCTACTGTTAAATGTCCTCGAATTTTAGGGACAATAGGAAGAATATGCAAATTAACCATGGCTAATGTTCCTGGCCACATACGATTATGGGTATTTAAATTTTTTAGATGCAAATTAAATCCAAAGTTCCTTGTAAATAGTGCCAATCTGCCTCCAAATAACATGTCACAGAGATAGAATAATTTACCATACGCGCCTGCACCATCCGCAGTAGCTGGCACATTCTTGCTGCTTTTCAGTAAGAATGTGTAGTATTGACAGACTGGAAAAGCATCCAAGAAGAGTTTCCACTTTTTTCCTGCAGTAAAATAAGATACATCTGATGCTCAGTTATTGCACATGCAGAGATGGACTTCAAACAGAATAACAGTGTGGCAGGTGCTACTAACAGGCACACTAACCTTAACTTCCTTTCCTTCGTGTTCCTTTATGTTAAGCATTATTTACATCCTCTCCTTATCACTGGGAACCTGAGCATAGAATTCAGGAACACATCAGCAGGATAAATGTAAACAGACATGCACATTTCATGAAAAAATTTAGCAGAGCAGGGGTAAACCTTATATCCACCAGAGGTGGGGGTTACCTGGAACCTGGCTGTCTGCAGACGTGATCGTAATTATATGTGTAATGCGTCTTGATTGCTAAGTAATAGGTCTACTGAAGTGTGCATCATGGAGATAAAACACACTGACCTCTTTGATTGTAGAAGCTCTAATATCTTCTTACTCTTCTACTCCATGGGGATGCTCAGGGCAGTCTTTGTGAGGTGCTTACTCTAATACTCAGCCTCTCCTTTCTTCTTTATTTTGGATGCAAATAGTTTGCAGAAAACGGAACACCAGACAACACAATACAAAATACTAAAACAATAACAACCAGTGAATACAATGTGAAATACTGAAAGAGAATATTTTAGACACCCAAGTGATTATTTATCTGAATTTGAATCAAAGTGAATAAACAAATCCATAAGAAACTAACAACACAAGAGGCTGTATTGCTTTTCTTTGCAAAGTCACGTCTGCACAGATGTTAAAGGCTTTTTGTAACTTTGGTTTCTAATTGGGGAAATAATAAATGTCTATTATCCCAGTAAACACTGTAAATTATTGAAGAGAAATGAAAATAAAAATGACCAGCCAGAGAAGACTTTGAACATAATTTGATATATAATCTTCCAATCTTATTTCTATGACATTCACATGTTATAAATATTGTATTTTATGTTATATGTATAGCTATTTTTATCATTGAATGGTTTAAATATATTTTTATTCCTTTTTTTTCATATAATGTATACTGATATTTTGCAATGTTGTGAAAAATATCTTCCAATGTGTTATATTAGTAGTCGAACTTAATTCTAAATCAGTTTTGTATACCTGCATGGAACATACAGGAGATCTTCGAATAATGGTACTTAATTCAGTGTTTTTTCATTATAGCCTTGATGAGGAAAAGAACAATTCTGGCCTATGATGTTGCATTTGAGGACCTGCTTTTGTTATAGGTCATTTCGCTTAAAGTCAGTTTTCCAGAGTCTTTCACTGTGAGGGCTTACTGTATTTGTATATGAATATAGAAATGTATGTATAATTTTAAAAATTATAAAAATTTACAAAATGTATATAAAATTTAAAAAGCAGATTCATTTAGTTTTGACCTCAAATAGCTTATCAAAAAAAAAAAAATACCAGTAGGAAGTCTCCAATTCCCTAAAAATCTGTAAGAAATAACTTTTAAATTCAAGGGGCATTTCTCTCTCTATAAACACACACACAAATATGTATAATCATTCTAATTCCTCTGTTATTAAGCATTTAGTGGCAGTTAAATATATTCACTAAGAGTGAGTATTATGCAGACAGAATAAAGAGATTTTGCTACTGTCTTTGATAGATCTCCTTTTCACTTACTCAAATATGTATACTTTTCAGTCATTTGAAATCTTACTTTTACAAAACATGCATTCTACTTTAACTTACTCTGCCGCCACCAGAAACCCTGAGCTCTTTCTGAACAAGTAATGTACTGACCTATTGTCATCTCAGAAGAAAGTGATAATACTGATCCCACACATTCCAGTCTTTGGAATTTTTGTTAGTCATGCTCTAGACCATTTGGAGCTTACTACTTATCTGTTACTTTAAAATTAAATTCACTGCGTGTTTCTCTTGACTTTTTTGTGAGGCTAGTAGAAATCTTAGATACCTACTTCTCTAATTTCTGCTGGACACGAAGGGGCTGATTGGCTGGGGAGTTGGTCTGTGTTGATCTTTCCCCAGCTCAGGTTCCTCTGAAGGACCTTTAGGAGAGGGAATTATGAAAGAGAGAACACATAGCAATCTGAACTCTGGTTATGAAGCCCAACTTCATTCTGTCAGACAACCATCTCCCAGACACAGCAAGAACGTTACCTGATGAATCAGCAGCTGAGCTAGATTGAGTTTTGTGTAAATCAATAGTTTGAGGAAGCCCTTGATTAGCCTTCTCTGCTTAGAAATGATGGAATGGGACGGTTAGCTGTTTAGAAGTCTATAAACTATGTTAGTACCTCCCTTGCCATGTCCAGTGATTCAGCCTAAACATAATCTTGCCTTCTGTAAGGCTGAGACAGAAAAACACAGAGATTCACATAGTTTTGACCTCAAACAGGTTATCCAAAAAAAAAAAAAGAAGTCTCCAGTTTCCTGAAAAATCTGTAAGGAATCACATTTAAATTCAAGGGAAGTTTTCTCTTTCTCTACTATAGAGCATTGAGTTTAACGAGTCGTTAGTCTTATTTTGGAAATATTTTTTTCCCTCCTTTCGAGACGTCTATAGAAATGGACTGCCTATCTTTCCATATCTTATGAAAAGCCATCTTGAGATCGATAGAAGGGCTGCTTTCCTGGGTGCTCACACTTTCCCTGCCTTTAATGTGATAATTCTGGAAGGTTCTGCTTCCTTTCTGAAGGCAGCTTGCCTTTGTGGGATACCGCATGTTGGCAACTGATGGACACCTATAAAGACTTACTTGACACATCTGACAAGGAAATCACTTCAACCCTTTGGTAGTGAGAAGGAGAAAACCATTCTGGCAGGAAAATGACAGCCATTTTGATCAAGGGTCGCTGTGTTTGATCTCTGCATGGATCTGCTTGGATCTAAAGAGGAAGTGATGAGAATGATGGAAAACCCAGGTCCCAGGATTGTAGACAGACATCTTCAATTATTAGTAAACTTTTTTATGGGCAGTTAGAAAAGTGTGAGCATAAAGACATAAAAAAAACCCCAGCTCTTTTCAAGATCACCCTTGTGTCCCACTGAGCCAGTTAATTCTATGTTGTTCAAGACTAAACTACACTTGGGTGTTTAAAATATTCTCTTTGAGTTAGTGATATTGATAGTGTATTTAACATTTTAATATAATTGTGGGCTATAGGATTTGGGGTGCATGAAGTTTTCCATTCCAGGGAGAGGGTTTTGCAATGCCCGCTTCCCCAACATAGAAACACACACCAAACTTAACTGAGGAGCTTGGAAATGGAGCAGAATACTTAAGTAAATCTGAAATCAAACACAGGATAGAAAAACTATCTCTTTCTGCCAAAGAAATGAGGTGAGGTCGTCTTATATCTTTGATAAAAGGATGTTCTTATGGGTGAAGACTGTTTACAAAAATGGTCAAGAACTCACAGCACAATTTAATTCTCTTTTGTCTAGTGAAGTGTTTGAATTTATCACGTTGGATTTTCTTTTAGTCTATATGAAGAATTATTATAAAATATCCAAGGAGGAGCCCTGAGCTCAATAATCATTACATCTAATCATTTAAAAAAACAGTTGAGTATATTTTAATAGCAAACTTAGAGGAACAGCACAGAAGACTGTTAAAAACATGCACTTGCATGTAGGACAAAAAGGATAATGAATGGACGGAATCTACTGTGTGATAAATAGGCTACAAACACCATATGGTGGCCCTCAATACGAAATTTACTGGTTTTAAAAAAAAATCCAAATGCTGGCAATGTCCAGAAAAATTGAATCGATTTATTTACAACTGTTATAAAGTTGAACTGCTGAAATTGTCCACTGAAACATTCTGACTTGCATTAATGCTTTACAACCCTACATTTATATGAAAAATTCACACAGAAATGAAAATGGAAAGACTGCTGATACATGATTTCTGTCCCCTATTTTTCCACTTGCAATCATATACTAAGGTAATTTTTGACCCCAAGGGGTTGGGGGGTGGGATCTAGTGGTCAGAAATCCCATTAACAGAAAAAAAAAGGTTTTTTTTTTTTTCCCCGAGAATGAAATGTTTCCCATATAGCAGATTTTTAAGCAGGTTTTGGCATCATTGTTACATGTTGGGCATGAACAACAGACAGACACACAGGTTGGTGTCTTCAAAAGGGCCAACCAGACAGGCCTCGCTTGCCAGCACCCAGAGCTGCGCTCTGGAAGCACAGATCTGTTTTGAAGTTTTGAGCTATTTCTCGCCCCAGATGCTGGAAGGGAAGCTTGCGAATCAGAAGTTCAGTGGACTTCTGACAACATAATTTCACAGAATGCCACAGCCCAAGGCTTGGAACACGAGGCTTCTTCACTCCTCCAGGAGAGGGCGCTCTCTAGTATGCATTTTGTAGCCATTTGCTTCCTTCTGGTAGATTTGCAGGCAGGTTGTTTTGCGTGAGCCATGGCGTTGAGACCCCCTTACTGTCCTCCTTCTCCTTTGGCTGGAGCTCGGCGAGCTTGAGGTGGTGCTGGCATCAGAGAGCACCCTAATCATCTTGTGATCACAGCATTTGATGTTATGTCAGTTTGAGTTTTAAAAAGCGAACTGAAATCTCCTTTGAGGCATGATCTGGCGGAGACCGGGTTGGGTGCTGCCCACATATACCCAGGGGTTCCTGGTTCGAGACCTGTGACTGGCAGGAACAATCAAGCTGAACATCTAAATAAAATAAAATGCTTCTTCCTCCTCTCTTGTCCTGCCTGCCTGCTTCTGTTTGTCTTCATTCCTGCTTGCACCTTTCCTTTAAACAAAAAGGAGAGATCTTTGATTGAAGAAGTAGATGTAAATACACGTCTTCAAATATCTCAAGGTGGAAAACAAAATACAGGAGCATTTTCTACAAAATCCAGAATTTCTAAAATCTGAATCATATATCACAAAAGGAAGGCTGTACATTCAACATTGTCTCCCTGGAGAGTTTCGTGGAAAAAATTAGCAGCTGATTTAATACTATTATATTCAATTTTGAATTTTAAATGATGTTCTCAAACCTATTATGAAGTAAGTTAAAAGTGATACTTCATGGTATCCTCAAATGTTACTGGTATTGTTTAGGGATAAGATGAAACACAGGAAACATTTATTCATCAATTACTATTTTAATCATTGTAAGATGAATACTATTGAGTTTATCCACTGGAGTCAAAAAATTAGCTTATTAATACACATAAATAAAATGCTATGGAGACATACTTGGCCAATGTTTGAGAAGTTTGAGTTGGAAGGTTATTTTCTTATGTTAGAAATCTCTAAACTGTTCTGTTCAATAGAATTCTAAGATATGGAAATATTCTGTAGTGCAGTAGCTCTTGAGAATTTGAAATGAGAGTAGTAGAACTGGGGAAGGGAATTTCATTTTGTTTTTTACTTTTAATGATATAAATTTAATAGTCACTCCTGTTGGTCATATTAGAGAACACAGCGCTAGATTGTGAAAATTACGACAATGAACCAGTTGTGATCATTTGAGATTTTGAAGCATATTTACCAATTGTCCTTATAAATGCCAGAGTACATTCATGAAAGCACAAATAAGGCTGATAAATGATGATTTTCTTTTATTCTTTCTCTTTAAAAGAATTTTTTGTTTTTAAAGGAAAGGTACAGGCAGGAATCAAGGTGAGGAAGCAGATAGGCAGGAAGAGAGGGAAGAAAGAAACATTTATTTATACTTTATTTAGTTGTTTATGTTGATTGTTTCCCTTGGCCCTGGGTTGCAAATCTGGGTCCTTGGAATGTATGTGGACTGTGTCTGGTGGCCTTATCCCTTAGGCCACCAGGGCATGTCATTCTTTTGTCTTTTAAAAACATCTTTACCTAGAATCTGTAGGGTGTTTCAAAATGATGACATCTCAGATCATCAACTAAGAAACAACCTCTACAAATATTTTTAAACCCTAGACAGTCATAGAAGTAGTACCAGTGCCTCTTCCAGGTCCCTTTTCTAATTCTGGCTTATTCTGTTTGGATTATGCCATTTTCTGACTCTTAAACAAGTTCTGAATTCGGTATATAGATGGAATTATACTTCGTTTGAAGTATGTGGGCTGTGTATGCATTCATTGCCTAGTCTTTGATTCTTGAAAGTAAACAGCCCAGTGTTGATCTTCAGCATCCTCACTGCTAGACTTTGCATCTGCTTATTCCTCTAATCTTATCAAGAAATGCTAAGTGGAAATTATATGTATACTCTTTGTGGATGCTTCCACTTTCGGTTAGGAGCCCAAAAGTTTCAGTGTGAATCTCTCCTCTGTGGATTTCCTGCCTTGGACTTCTGCATGTTAAATGCTCAGTTTATTGCAAAGAGCTATGAGTCTTACACACGTGAAAGGAGGAGTGAATTTTCTGCAATGAGTGTATAAAAATTGAAGGAAATGCATGTGCTTTTCAATGTTACGTGATTTTCAAGTTGTTTCTACTTAGAAGTACAGACGGCCTTACCCTTCATTAAATTGACCATGTCTGCAGCCACAGAGAAGCTAACATCAGCTTGATCACCTTTTTCTTCTTACTTAGCATTCTCCTTATTAAAAAGGGCTTTCTTTTCTTTCCTTTTCTATTCATTTTTTTATTCTATTTTTGAGGTAATGGCAAAGAGAGGCAGAACTCCTAGAAAGAAGTTCCTGCTTTTAGTCTTGTAGAAATGAGAAACAAGTGTCCCCAAGTACTTTGAGATGTGAAAGGAGTGTAGAATCAGGGAGTGCTAATGTTATATGCAGAACAAAATCCCTAGAGTCCCGCTTGAGAATCTTGGGGGATATGCTTTAGCAGACTCCCTGAAATAACAGGACACCCTCCTTGTGAAAGGAAGGGATGGCAATGACAGCTGAGATGTTGCTCAGATTTCTTTGGGGGAATTTTTGCCATATGGGACTTTGTTTTTTTTTTTTCTCATGACAATTAATTGAAGAATTGGGGGCAAGAATGGTTCTTCTGTGTCCTGAATGTGATAGAGTGGTTTGTATGAAAGAGCGTCAATAGTTGGTCACCTCCTGAGACTCTAAGGTGCTGTCTCCCTGACTTTTGCGTGTTTTGGTGGCCACAGAAATTAGTCCTTGGATGAGTTTCTCTGGTAGAAGTCAACTGGTGAGCTGCGTTCGAGTAGCCTTCTCCAGATGTCCGAGAGCCCTGGCAAGACTTCCTGCAAACAACTTGCTGGCTGTGTTTGTGAGTCTCCTGGGAAGTGATTCCCCAACCCCATAGAAGCCTACGTTTTGACTGTCCCGGCCAACAAGCCAAAGGCAAGCTCAATAGAAACCCTGAGTCAGAAGTAGCCACCACGCTGTCCTGAGTTCCTCAAACTCTCCAATTGTAGGCTTTCTGCTGCTTGTGGTGTGTTGTGTTGAAGTAACTGGATTTGTTTTCTTGCTGTAAACATTTGAAAAATTGGAGAAACAGAGGACACCACTGTCTTCCGAAATGGAGCACTAAGCAGTGACGGATTCTAATCAGCAAACGGGGAGTTAAATGGTGTGAACCCTCCGATTATTCTGCCTACAATCCCCTGGAGATCTTTTGTGGGTCACAGCACAGGAAAGAGCACCCCAGGCAGAGCTCAGTCTTGCAGAGGTGAGAAGACAGAGATGAGAGTTCAGGGAGGGGACGTGGGTGGAATTTGTAGGGCAAGCCCGAGAAGAGTGGGCATCAGGCAGAAAATGTCGCCATAAGTCAGAAGAGGTGTTCTCTTGAGTCTGTTGTTGAAGATTAACTGCAGCACATTCAGAGGAAACTCCACGAGGCATCATCAGGATCCACTGGGGAGAGCCATCAGCTCAGCAGCTTCCAGAACCACACAGGGCTGGGAGAGGAGTTCCATTTTTCGGAGTTGAGGGGTCTCGCTGGATGATCAGTGAATAGAAGCAGCTGAAAGGTTAGGCCCTAGGAGCAAAGCCAAATGGTTCCTAGAGTAAAGGTTATTCTAATCCAGTTTAAAATCAGCTGAGCTGAAAGTTACTGACTGCTATAACTGATTTCAACACACTGCACCGAAAGACAGAACCTGCCACTCAACCAGTTTCACCCTTAAATTTGGATTAAAAATGAAAGATACACAAACAAGCATATATTTATAATAAAATAAGAAATAGATCATAAACTAATATTGTTTATAACAAGAGTTTTATATGTGTTCCCTCTCTCTGTAGATCTATATCTATATCTGTGTATGTAGATCTAAGTTACAGTTAACCAAGAAAAAAAATCAGGCAGTAGATAGGTACTTAAAAATAGCAAAGGTTTTAAAACAGTTCTGTTAAATGATTACCTTTCAAAGTCTTCACTTTAAACATAGTTAAGAAAGGAATGGAAAATATGAAAATAAGCCACGAACCAATGAACAAAAAGCACAACATACAAAACAAGCATTTTCCCAGATGGGACGAAGAGCATCCTTGAAAAAGGGAAGATCAGTGAACTGGAAGATCTACGACAAGAACTTACACAAAATGAAGCAGAGGACAAGGCAAACACAGTTATACACAGATCCAGGGATTTGTGAAACAGTATCAAGTGACTTAATTTACACTTAACTAGCATCCCAGAAAAAATGAGATTAGAATTTCTGAACAAATAATGGCTGGAAAAATTTCCCAAACTCACAAGCTCCCTAAACCTGTACATCTAAAAGTCGCAGCGAACCCAACCAAGCAGGATAAATGTCCAAAAGAGAAAAAACAGAGTTACAGCATCATAACATTTCTAAAAGCCAGTGATTAAATAAAGTTTCAAAAGCAGTCAGAGATAAAAGATTAATTCAGTGTTGGGCTATGAAGGTAAAATCATTTTAGATGTTTTCTTAAGAACTATGCATGTCAGAGGAAAATGGAATTCTGTCTTCATAGTGATGAAAGAAAAGACTGTAACTTGGAATTTTAAAGCTTTCAAAAGTGAAGGCAAAATAAAGTCTGCTTCAGACAAATACGTATAGGACTGGCCACTAGCGGACCTGTACTACAGGAAAGAAAGCTTTTCCAGGGTAATGGAAAGGATGGCAGATGGAAAATGGGAGCCCCATGACAGAATGAAAGGAGCCCCCAGTTGAGCAAAAATTGATGCAGAAAATAATAGTGACTGTCCACTCACAGAGGCA
>RJWH01001078.1:376535-472271 GCA_004363575.1 Solenodon paradoxus
AGGTCAACCGACGGTATGAGCTGAAAAACGGCAAAACCTGGTAAGTTTCAGAAATAAACGAAATATCTGAGTTCTTCCATGACCCTGTTCCTTCCCAAGATGACTTTTTCTTTCTTTTTTTTTTTTTTTTAAAGAATAGGTACAGGTAGGAATGCCAGGCAGGCAGGAAGAGAGAGGAGGAAGTATTTTATTTATTTTATTTAGATGTTTGTGTTGGTCGTTCTTGCAGCCCCAGCTCTTGAAGCCAGCTCCTTGGGATGTGTGAGGACTGTGCCCTGTGGTCTCGCCCACTAGGCCACCAGGGTGCACCCCAGGCTGACTTCAGGAGAATCCATTTATTTATTTATCTTTTTAATTAAACATTTTTTTTTAAAATTGTGGTAATTATTCTACACGTTGAAATAATTTCCTATGTATAGGTCCCCCATTTTTAGATATATGTCAGCACACTGCCCTCCACCAGGTTGCCAAGTGCTCTTCCCCACTGTCCAGGGGCTCTGCCACCCTTTGCCCCTGCTGCCCCATTCCCTGTTGGTCACCTCAGTTCTGTTGCAAATGTTCCAGGGTTGGCTATGGTTTGTCTGTTCCTTTGTTTTGTCTGTTCACATTTCACCTATGAGTGAGGTCATATGGTCTCTATCTTTCTTCTTTTGACTGTTTCACTGAGCATCACCCCCTCTAGTTCCATCCATGTTGATTCAAATGACAGGGTTTCATCTGTTCTAAGGGTTGTGCAGTTTTGCATTGTGTATATGGACCACATCATCTTTATCCATCATCTGATGTTGGGCACTTAGGTAGTTTCCAGCTCTTAGCTACTGTGAATAGGGCTGCAGTGAACATGGGGATACATACATCTCTGCAGATGGGGGCTTCTGTATCTTTTGAGTAGATGCCCCGAAGTGGAATGACGGGATCATATGGGATTTCCGTATTCCATTTTTGAGGACTCTCCAAGCTGTTTTCCATAGGGGTTGCACCAATTTGCACTCCCACCAACAGTGAAAAAACCGTTCCCTTTTCTCCACATCCTCACCAGCATTTGTTTCCAGACTTTGAGAATCCAGTTATTTTAAGTTCTCTGTAGAGGGTACATGTCTCCCTTGCTTTTCAAAAGTTTGCTTTATGATGCTTTGCATTGACAAAAGACCTGCATTAGCACCTGTTTTCATGAACTAACAGACAGCTGAAGAGAGGTTCCCTTTTGCGACAGAAGACAAACAGCGAAAATCAGTGTTGAGCTTTTTCTCTGCGGCACTGGCTCTAAAGGCAGCAGAAATAGCTCTGCCAGGCTCCTTTCCAGGGAAATACCTTACACAGGCCATGGACTGTATCACTCCTGCTTCTATGTTTCATCTGTTACTGTGACTCGGTAGGTTATTTTTGGGGTCTGGAAAGGCTAAACCAGTTTCCCCTATAAATGAATGGTGATTGAGTCTTTGCTTTATGCCATTTGAGCTTATGCTCTGCTTTCAGATAGTGGGGGACACCTGTCTGTGGTAGAAGGCACCTAGATGTCCTTTAACTTTTTCCCCTTGCTCCTTTGGTTCTCTGTCTCCTGTTAAAAAAACAACCTCGCCTGTGAAACCCTTGTCACCCGCCCCCCCCCAGCTCCTCTGGTGACTGGTCTGCACACTGTGCAGGTCCCCTGCCTTGGTGGGACAGGGTGTGTCCATGTTGTGTGGGGTGACTTCCAGTGTTGTTGAATTAATTCAGTTAATAAGATCCAAAGATCTTCTCCGAGTTGCTTAGCAACTCAGGGCTCAGCCAGCCTCCCTGGGCTGGAGAAAGGAGGTGACAAGGACAGGAAGGAGCCAGCCCAGAGCAAAGGTCCCTTCCCATTTGCTCAGCACTGTTTGTTAAGAGCAATTAATTTTTGAAGGAAGATGAATATGAATAAGGAATCCTGACTTAAGGATCTCGGCAGGGAGAGAAAGTCCATTTTGATAAGAAGCTTATAACTTGTAACTACTCCACTGAAATAGTTGGTGATAGTTCTGTCTGTGATGTGAAGATGGGTCAATGATTCTGACAGCTTTCCCACAAGTCCTGGGGGGAAGGTCAATGGGGCAAGTCTGCGGGTGCAGCTCGGGTCCTGGGGGTGAGGCTGAGAGGTTGTTCTTGGAAAACAGAGGCCAGAAAGAAGTGCAAACAGAAACAAGTTTCTTGAATAGGCTAATCGGAGCTGCTTATCTGGTGGGTAGCAGTCAAGTGCTACAGTTTTAGATTTCCCCAGGCTGTGTAAACATGAAGGGACGTCTCTTACCTGGTGGCAGTGATGCTGCAATGTTCTCATTTTGTGCACTATGTAGACACCCATTGGGCTTTCATGATTGCATGCTCTCCTGTTAGCAAGGAACCTCTTAGTTCCCCAGTCACAGATGTCACATTCTCCTTTGATCTCTCTTTCCATTAACCGCTGGTTTTGCCTTTTGTCTGACAATGAACCTTATCTAAAGAATTCTCATCCCCACCCCATCCTCCTAGGCAGAACTAATGATACTGCACCTGGACCGTTAGGCAGAGGCTCACAACTGAGGTGGGATGTGTGTGTGTGTGTGTGCGTTTCCCCATCTAGGCTCTTGTGGATAGAATCTTATCTTCAAAACCACTATTTCCCCTAAACCTCGTTATAATAATTAGCAGGTTGTTAGATACAGCACACATACCATATAGTCAATAAACCACACCATAATCAGGAAATATGAAGGCCTGTCCAAAGCAACTCAGAATATTTAAGAAAAAATATGAGAAAGATAGTCTGTTTATACAGATTCTAGAAAAAGTGCTCTTTGCCTGGTTTGGTTCATCCTGGACACCGATATCTCAGTTTTTTTTTTTTTTTTTTTTTACAATAAATAACACACATTATAAATTTTAAAAGTATAGACAAAGGGTTTGTTTTGTTTTTGTGTTTTGCTACCCGTAGGCCTTGAACCCAAGTCCACAGCTTTCACGGACTGTGCTGAGCTACCCGAGTCCTTGGGGCTGGATGAAGTTTTGAATACAAGATATTATGGTGATGTTGAAATAGTTTCTTTAGAGTTTCTGAACTTTCTTCAATGACCATCATACTATTAACTAACGTGTAGAGAATTAACTCTGCCCCTGCCTAAACTTGCAGTTGACAAAGTTAAAAAAACAGTTTCTACTAAAATCTTTGTTCCTCTATAATATGCATCACAAAATGCTGCTCTTCATTAGCTCAGGGAACATTCCAGGTTGCTTGGCCCTGCCGTTGTCTATCTTTTCTGGCTGCGCTGGACTATGAGGCAGAAAGCATGGGTGGCTGGTGGATCAGACCCCATGTCATCTGTTTTTGCCACTGTGTGAATGGAAGGACGTTCCCTTTGTCCCACGTTGCAGCCACAGCTACGGAGTATGAATATACCGGTGGAGAAATCTTACTTAACCTTTCTGGGGAGTTATTTAAAGCCATCACAGCCTTGGTTTAGTTGAATTCCTGAGATGAGTTGATTCGCTGCACCACTGTTCACAATTTTCCTGTCATAACTATCAATGATATGGCTTGGCTTTGAGAGATGTGTTAGAGTTCTGTCCAAGTTCCAGCCTAAGACAGGGGTCAAGATTGAGAAGAGTCAGAAATGCTATTTTCCTTTTAAAGAGGGAAGGAAGGGAGGAAGGAAGGAAAGAATGGAGGGAGGGAAGGAGAAAGCACTTCCTTTTGCTTATTTTTTTTGGTTGTGAACTGGGGTCCTTGGGCTTTAGGTGGTCCACGCCCCAGTCACTGGCTTAGTGCCTGAGCCACCAGGGGGTGCCAGAATTGCTGGTTTTTTATTTTTCATTTTAGAAAAGATAATTTGCATTCCAGTGCCTCTAAATCCTCCCCTGGTAAAGGTTTTCCTTGACAATGTCTCTGCCCACCTTTTTCTTTACAAAACAAGGTGGAGGATTTGACTCACAGTCTCAATTCCTTAATAAAAACATAAACCACAAGGAAGGGGAACTATTTCCTCAGAAGCAGAAAGAACCTCACTGCTCAAATGAAAGAGTGTTTTTCTGGCTTGATGTGTATTGGGAGATGCCTGACATTCCCCCATATTCTCCTTATCACATCACTGGGAACAATGAATCCGGTGATGGCGGGATTGTAACTCTAGGTTTATTTTACACGCCTGTAAGCAATGTAAAGCATCGTGAAATTAACTGTAGTCATTAAAAAAAAAAATGGACTGAATAGAATTGTATGCCTTCCATGAATATATTTTCATTCTTAGTCTGTAGTCAACAGGTCTTCCTTAAGGATGATTCAAATACTTCCTGATGGAATAGAAAACAGTGGCCACTGGTCTTAGGTTACGAATGTGCCAACCAGCATCTCCATCACGACTAGCTGAATGACTTCTACCTTTTGAAGCCAATAGAGCCTCTGTTTTTCCCCTGTCTTCCATTGCCACTTTCCGAAGCTTCTGTTAATCCTTTTTTTTTTTTTTTTTTTTTTCCAAATAAATAACATATTGTGCTTCACACCATGTCTTCTTCAAGTTACCCTCACAGCACCAGTTATTGGGCTGTGAATAGAACGTCTGAGACCTGAACTCTTTCTTAGCTTGAGTTCTCAAAACTCCCCAGGTTTTTTCCATTGTATCTGTCTAATGCCATTTATTTTCCTCTTCTGTTATATCTCCAAAGCTTTTTTTTCCTTCCTAAAGGGATTACATCCACATCTGTTTCTGTTAAACACCACTCTGGGTATCTTTCCTTTTCTCCAAATTGTCAAGGGCGTTGCTTTCTTCTGAATTCTGTTGCCTCTCTGTAGAGATTTAGCTAAAACCTGCACTCAGGAAATAGCTTATTAAAATGCAAATAGATTCTCACCATTTCTAGCACTTTCAGATCATCCAAATTTGGCTCTTTATTTGTTGATGTATGTTTCTGTTTCTTAAAAAAAGTATTTAAAAGCCAATGCCAACAACGTCAGGCCTTATTTTCTAGTGGGTGGGGATAAGACATTTAGAAATGTATGTATATTCTTCTTATGACACAGTTTTCTGCACAGTGAAATCCTCAGTTCAGTTTCCTTACATTTGGAGGGAAAAAAATCTTTCCTGTTTGTGTGAGAATGATAGTGCTTTTCCATTTTCAGACTTGGATATCAGGATACTTTGTTCTTTTTAATTGCTTCAGAGGCCTCTGCATCCTTTTTGATACCAGTGGAGTAGATGTGTGTAACCTACCCTGGGCTGAAGACTCCTTACTCACAGGGATATCATTCTGGAAGCGGGGAACTGAGACTTGGCTCCAATAACTTCAGAATCAGGGCTTGGGTTCATTGACTCATTTTCATTCTTTTTCTTGTATAATAATTAATTACTTCTTTTGTTTACATTGCTGAATTCATTTGAGGATATTAACATGGCACCTCAGTGGATGCATTTCACACCATACCTACCTCCAGGGTTCCAGTGCCCTCATTGCCACCTCGTTCCCTCCTTCCTTCCTGCCCCTCTTGCATTCCTTGGCCACCACAGTCTTAGTCCTGTGAATTTTGCTGGGGGCTACCTGTTCATTTATGTTGTTTTTTTATGTTGCCCATTTGAGCACAACCATTCTGCACTCCTCCTTTTCTTTCTGATTTTTTCCATTTAGCATGACCCCCTCTAGTTGCATCCAGATTGTTGCAAAGGACACAAATTTCTTTTTTTTTTTTTTTGTCTCCCAGCTGCTTAGAATTCCCATATGACAGTTTTCAAGACTGTATAGCCAAGTTGTAAGAAATGCCCTCACCTGTCCAGATGTGAAGAATGGACTCAAATTGGAAGCCCAGAGAAATTGAGATTTTGATTTTGACCTTGCAAGGATGGGTGTCTGTAGGGCAGGCCTGTCTAGAAACGGTTACAATGAGCGTTTTAGTCCCTAAAGTGCAGGTCCCCCTCCCGCCCCCCGTTCCTCATTGGCTGACTCCTAGGGGGTGTACAATCTTTCCCCAGAAGTCGCCTAGCTTTTAACATGTCCCTTTAAGGACCTTCCATTTGATTGGATAGTTTGAAATGAGCACCCTCAGGATTGGTCAGTTCTGGACGCCGGTGTCGGTTGGCTCCACCTCCCTTTGTTTCACTTTGGCAAGAAGCGCCTGTAGGCGACCTGCCCTTTGTCACATGCACAGGGTATGTATTCCCCTCTCCTCTTGTTAGCTTCCTTATTTTGTCAGGGACTCCCTATCTTAACTGTTGCTTAGTTAACCCCTCCTTTTCCGAGAGTCTGACCCTCAGTGTCGTCATGTCTATAAGCAGTTATGCAAGTTTAGCGGCATTTTTTTTTTTTTTTTTTAAAGCCCAGACATTTCTATGCTGAAAATGGGCCATTCGCTAATGTTTTTTCCTGCAAAGAAACACTGTGAGTTTAAGGAACGGATGTTTACAAAAATAACGTGGAGACAAGAGGGCGAGGCCATGGAAAAACATTCATTAGCGGTGACTGCAGAGAACGCAGTTTTCATAGGTACAGTTTTTGTTGACATCTTTCCTCTTTCTTAAGCTCTCATCTCCTTCATCTGCTGAGCTCGTGCCTTACTTTACTTGAAGCTCCAGTTACCCAGGACTTGGCTTTCTCTGCTTTTGGAACATGTAAAGCAGCTGGGTAGAGACGCCAGCTGGGGCTGCCGGGAACCCAGGAGGAGGAAGAGAAAGCCGCAAACTGTCACTCAAGGCGCGGCCAGGCTCACAGATTAGAAGCGGACCGGAGTAGGAGGGAAACATGGGAAATCATTTGCACTGACTTGTGTGTGCACAGAATCATACCCAGACACAACTCCATCAGTGAAGCAGAATATTCCCTGAAGAAAGGAGAAATAAAATATCCAGAAGTCAACAAGACGCGTAATCGGTTTACTCATTGACTCACCCATTCTTTCAACGTTTAGGTCAGTCTTCCTCAGTGCTCCCTACTCAAAAAAACATTCAAAATTGGAATAAAATGACCAAATAGCTTAAAGAAACTGGAATGAATTGGGGGCATTTTTTATATGTGTAAGTTAAATATTAGTTTTTTAAAATCCCAGGGTTTGATGTCTTTAAAATGCTGCAGTACATTAATGGTCCATGGAAAAAACCCACTCATTATGTAAGGCATTTTGCTTCGGGGATTTAATTTGCCTATAAAATAAAAAAGGCAAAATAACACAAGACAAGGTCAGAGGTGGTGGCTTCTTTCAGGTCCCCATCAAGTCAAAGTCCCAGAAGTGATTGTCCTGGGATCAGTAGCTAGAGATGGTGGGGGGGAAGGCTGTGAGATACCAGTCATATGAATATTAACTTCCTTTCAGCTGCCAGAGACTCCAAACCAGCCAGTTTGTGTTTGATATGTAAAATAATGACTGAGAACAGTGAAAGGGAAATAAAGCCTTAACTGGGTTTCACTAGCTCCCAGAAACCAACTTCTCAACTCCTGCGTGCCGGCTGCATTGGAGTTTGCTTCTTCCAATTGGCTGCTGCTCTCTCTAGATTGTTTGAAAGGTTAGCTGCCATGACCTGATGTGACAGAGGGCTGCACAAGGACACGGATGTCAGCAGTGCCTGAGTGCACATAAAAGGAAAACGTTCAAGACCACATATCAGAGGAAAATGTTTCCACTTGTCGGACCCAGAGAGAGTTTGATGGGTTGTATTCTTAGACTAATGAAAAGAAGGTTGTTTTCTTAATGGGGATGAGCTGGTTATAAAATGAATATAATTGTTCCCCTCCAAATGAGCGTCATGTGTTCCATTCACTCCAGGAGCACTTATTTATAATTACCCTAATGGAACCCAGAATGGGGACGAATGGATAGTCACGTCCCATTTTCTTAGCACTGAGGTCGTTGGGCCTGCACCACCGAACGCCAGGGCATCATAAATGAGGGCTGCTTACTTCAGCTGGCTTGCAGTGGCTGCGAGTTTCTAGGTCACTGACTCCAATACAGCAGTGTTCGCGGTGCAGAAAGGGGGACTGACATTCAGGACGCTGGCAGAACTGGATGCACTCTCGCTTGGTCTGCTTGGGTGGCTAACTCTAAATGAAGCCTGGGCATCTCCAGATCTCATCTGAGCTGGCAAGACAGGGGAGGAAAAAACAAAAAATCTATTATGAACCACAAGAGAAGGCATGACTACAATGTCTCCTTTAGTTCTGAGCTCTGTTTCCTAGTTGATTGTGAGGGAGTCCATTAGTGAAAAAAACGATAAGATTTAAGACTGAGATCTTCCAGGCACTGCTAAGTACCTGTCAGACTGTCTCATCCAGGAGCGGTAGCTATGACTGTTAGCATTTTCACTAAGTTCTGGAGCATCTGCTTATTTATCTTCCTAAGTTGGTTATATAAGAGTTTAGGGAAAATTCCCCACTCCTCTGAGGTTCTGCTCAGGTTTGTGTCACCAGCAAATGACTAGCAGACAGTATTAGCATAGGAAAAAAGAAAATTGAATGACATATGTTTGGAAAATTTACATGATTATAAATTCTATGGTAAATTGAACAAGCAAAGATTTATATACTGTCCTGTGACATAGGAAAGGGGGCCCGAGGTGTCAGAAAGAGAGAAGGAAGTCTTTACGTGAGGGGAAACTTCACTTGAAACTCCGTGCCTCTGGATGTTTGCCTGCTTTAAGTTAGATTTCTCTGAGAAGAGGTTGTTTCTGGAGATGGATGAATCTATAGTAAAGATACCAGCTTCTCTGAAGACCTGCAGTGTCTTGATGAGCTCCACACACCAAGGTGATCCACATTAGAAAAAGTCTGCCCTGGGCATCTATCGCAACACATTTTTTTTTTGGAACTCGATTCTACAGTGATACTCAGCCATAATAATATTCAACTTGTTGACACATGACTTGTAAGAGGATTTAATTTTCCTTAAACTGCCATATGAATTCTGAAATGGAAATCTAATCATTAAAGCAGCACAGGGCAATTTGCAAAAACCTCTTAAAACTCGGGTGTAGGGAGTCTTGAAATATTAGGAGGAATAATTTTCCTGGTGTCAGGGGGAAACACTGTAGAGAGATCAGGGTCATTAGTAGCTGATTTGCTGAGCCAAATGTAGGGTGATCCAAAGAGTGATATTTGCTTAAGGGTGCAAATGCTTATTTTTACATCAAGACTCTGAAGCCAGAGCTGGAATATAAAACAGATATCCTATTCTTTAGTCTTGGAAGGATAATTAGGTATTTTTAGGTGTATTGATTTTAGCCTCTATATTGAGTTTATAATGAAACTAAGGACCTGAAGGCTGTTGATTTCTATTGCTGGACCCCTCAAAGCAGGTTGGTGCTTAAGATATTTACAAATGAATTATGTACATGCATATATGGTTTTATGCAAATATATGTGTATCTATACATCTAGGCACATATCTATGTCTATGAAGTTATGTGTCTAGATGGGTCTATATGTTCATGTGTGTGTGCGTGTGTGAAATGCTTTGAATGAAGTAGAAAAGGCTGCAGAGTCGTGGATTCTAATGCATTCTCTGCCTTAGCCTTCAGACATTGTGCATTTTGGGACAAGCTGCTTTATCTCAGGGTATCTAGCCATATGGAGTCTCTACTTGGCCTCTGATTTCTTATAGGTTAACATTTTTTGAATCTCCTGAGAAAGAGGGTTGATGCTAAGTATGTTTTCCTCTGTGTACAGACTTGGGAACATATAATGGAAGTCTGCTCTGTGCCAGACTCTCTCCTGGATGCTGCGGACTCCTCAGTGAAGAAAGAAGACAAAAGAAGGTGACATTTGAGCAACAATTTGAGGTTAAGGAGGAAGAAGAAAGAGTATTCCTCCCAAGAAAAGTTCAGAAGTAAACAATGAATTCTGAAACTTGTAGGTCATTGAAAGGTCATGGGCTATTCTCTGCGTCAATTGGGAATCACTTTAGAGTTTGGAGCTTGGAATAGTGACACGGGATGACCTGTTTTAAAAGCATCTGCCCGTCTGCTCTGTGGAGAATAGAGTCTGGGGAGAAAAGTTAGGCGGCTAAGGTAGTAATTCTGGAAAGAGATGATTATATTGAGATGTCATGAAAGAGGTAGAGAGAAGGGGTCAGGTTCTTGATATATTTGGAAAAAATGAGCTAATGGTGTTCTAAATGGATTGGTTGTGGGGAGTGATGGGAGACAGACAAGCAGGACACCAAGGTTTATGGCATAGAAGCTGGAAGGATGAGACTTCCATTTACTAAAATGCAAATCCTATTGAAAGAGCTGGTTTGGGGGATTAGGTATTTGCTTGTGGGTAGCCATTCACCTTTGGACGTAGGAAGTTTAAGACGTCCATTTGCAATTCAAGTGGAAATGTCAAGAAGAGAGCTGGAATTCTGGCAGAAAGTTGAGAATCATTAGTAAATGTGTGTGGGATTAGAAAGCCATGAGATCGCCAAGGAATGAGAGTTCCTATAGACACAGAAGTGCCCTTGGACAAAACCTGGGGGTCCTACAGTGCTCACACTGGGGGAAATGGGGCAAGAGTTCTAAAAGAAACTGAGTTAGCTGGTCAGGGAGGCAGAAGGAACCACAGAAAAGTGGGTTGTTTAGGAGCCAAGGAAAGCAAGTATTTTGAAGGAATGCCCCACTGTGTCAAACGCTGCTGTTAAGTCAATGTGCAGAGAAAACGAAATAGGCCAGGAATGAGGAGTCTTTATCCTGTAATCTCTCACCTGCTGGAGATGAGTTACCATTGTCTCTTCTGATGTTGCAAATCCTAGAACTTATTGGTCGTACTCTGCTCCCACTTATTTCTACTTGTTAATGCAATTTCTTTTCTCAGTGACTCTTTCGTGAAGTACTTTGTCAAATGCATCCAATAGCAGCCAATTCATGCTATTAATATTCTGTTTCCCAATGGCTTCCCATAGGCTTACAATATGATTAAGTGCATGAACTCGAAACAAAGTAACAATGTCCTAGTTTAACCACAAAGCATTCCTGGTACCTGGCTGGCGAAACCGTTACTCAAATAGAGACTTCAGATAATGGAAAAATGTTAAAAATGTCACCTACACGGAAAGTTGCGAAACCATGGTTACTCCTGCCAAAATAAATAAATAAATAAATAATGAACTGCTTTTGTTTTGTGTCTGTAACCAAATACCCGGGAGCTATGTGCCTATATAAATCCTGAGCTATGTACACTTGGGGCTGTATGATTTGGGTGGTGCTCCCCCCACCCCACCCCCACCCCGTACAGCCGCTGGCTAATAAACTCCTCTCAAAGTCTCCTTCACTCTGGTGTGTCTCTCCGATTTCACTGGCTACTTTGTAACAAACTGTCTCAAAGGGTATCAGACATAATTTTTGCCCTGAACTTTGCTATTTTATAGCATGCCTTGTCCTCTTTCCGGCCTGTAATATAGTTTTCCTTAGTGTTCATTCTCTAAAATGTGTATTTTAAGGGTTTTTAGCTACAACCCTTGGAGAATCAATCAAATCCTAGGTAATCCCCAAATTCCAATGACACACACACACACAAAAAAAGGAGCAATTATTTATTTTTCACTAACATAAAGACCACTGTGGGTTTGGGAGGCTTATATAGAGATACATTTCTGGAAGAAATGTATTTTCTTTTATTATTATTGCCTCAATTTGGGGCCTGAGACTCGATAGGCAGACTAGTTAGCTAGTAGGCTATGAACAAGTATGGTTTTCAGTTCAACTTTAATAATTCTTTCGGGGTGGGGGGAAAGGATACTAGGGTTTTATGGTTTGATTTCTGCATGCCATTGTTAACAGAACCGAATAGTGAGTCTTCCCCCACCCCTGGCTTGCTTCAAAGTCTTTCCAAGTCTTCATCTTCATTACTACTTTTTTTCATAAGCTTGCATTGAAAGAGTACCTATTTTTAGCTGCCAAGGACCTCACTTCTCTTATCTTCTAAATATTATGTTGCCCTTTTGTTATGTTAACAGAGATTAGCTAGGACTTTATGTGAGGACTTTGGTTACAACTGGTGACATTGTAAAGGAGCAATATCACTCTGGATGTCAGCATATTTAGAGATAGTTGATCTTGCATTACCTGAGAGTTCTTTTACCATTGGTAGAATGGATAAATCCAGGTGTTGGTCAAGGGAGCTTTCTTTTTCATCTGCCAGGAAGAGGTACTGGCAGAAGAGACTGACCCCATTAAAATCTATATTCATTTTCTTTAGAGAAATATCCAGAAGTGGGCTTGCTGAATCATTTGATATTACTATTCTTAATTTTTGGAAGAACTTCCACAGCGTTTTCCATAATGACTGTATTGAACAAAAGCAAACTCTTAGAAGATAAGAAAGAAATAGTGGTTATCAGAGAGGAAGCTGGGAAGCGGGGTGGGTAAATAGAGCAAAACAGATCAATTTTACGGTGATGGATGGAATCTAGACTTTTGGTGGCAAACAGAATATAGTACATACAACTTTTGACTGCTTACCTGAAATCAATCTAATGTTATAAATTAATATACATCAGTTAAAAAAAACTATTCCACTTGATTTTATTCCCACCTGTTTTAGTACAAAGAAAAGACGACACTGATAAAAGTGAAAATAGCTACTTTCTCATACATTGACATGTTATGTGTAATGATAAGTAGTTCACGGTTGTTTCAGATGTGTTCTTATTTGCATCTCACACAGCCAGTCGGGATGGTGTACGCTATTCCTGCTACTAAAAAGAAAAAAGTCCAGCTTTGCTAGCATCCACACTTAGCTATTGATGGAGCTGGAATTAAAACTTGTGTTATCTAGTTTTCTTTTGTGCTATTTCCACAAAGCAATTTCCTAGATAATGCAAAGTCAAGAGTATTATTTATTTTTACCATGACCTGAGATTTCTCTAAGTAAATAGTTGTACTAAGCCCAGCAGTTGGGGCTGTTCAGGTGGTGGCCTGGGTACCTGTGTGTCCTCAGGTATTGAAGTTTCCTTTTTTGTCTCTGCCCTTAGAGCATCTGTCATTTGTGGATTCTTCACATATATACCCCACATTAAAGAGAGGGAATCCTTTTTAGGAGCAATTCTGAGTTAGAATTTTTTTTTTAATTTTTTTACCATTTTTATTTATTTTTATTTTGTTGTTTATCATGGCTGCTTCCCCAGCCTCGGGATTCCAGGTCTTTGAGGTGTCTACAGATGGTGCTCAGTCCTAGGTGGTGTCCCAACTGCTATTCCACCAGGGCGTGCTAAGTTAGTATTTTTAATTGTAATTGGTGGGAAGTGCGTTAGCACCTTGAATCTTAGAATTCTTGTTTCAGGATCTTGCATGTAACAGATGGACTTGTTATATGATTCAAGCTTGCTTTTCTCTCTGGCCTTTTCCTTTTGTTGATCATACTTGGAGCTTGAGAATGAACAATTTGATGGACCTGGACACAACACTGACTTATCTACATTAGAAAGGACTGAATCATTAAATTTAAATCATTGAATTATCATAAGTAAATACTTAATAAATGCTTAATAAATAAATTTAATAAGTTAAATACAGGGAGGAGCCCACCCCCCCAAGAAAAACAATCCTTGAAATCTTGGTTAAGTTATTTTTTAACATTCCACCAGGCAATTCTGCACTCTTGGGCAATTTACTTTATTGCTCTGTACTTATATTTCTTTAATAGATGCATGGAGGGGAATTGCCACACAATATTTAATAATGCATAAGTGATATGTTCAGTTTTATTTTCATTTCCATGGAAAAAGTGTCATATAATCTCCAGATAATTCCATGATTAATATCTTTTCTAAGGCAATGTCAAAAAGAACCTCTGAGGTGATCCTGTGAACAAAGCCACACACTTCTGGTGTCAATTTCTCTGTACTGGAGAATCTGCTGAAATAATGAAATTTTCTGAAAAGCCATCAATTAGGATCTGAGGTTAAATATGCCATTTGTGAGAAAGTCAGACTCCAAAGTTTAAATAAAATCAACAGCTAATTAAAAAAACCTATTTAAAGGACATGTGCAAAATATACTAGACTGAAATTTAAAAAGGCAGCTATGACTTCCATTTCCAGGCATGGTGGCATATGTGGGCAGGTGTGCCCAAAGCAAATAAAAACAAAAGCCTAATAAAATAAAAGAAAAAATATTGAAGTTAGACCAGAGCTGTGGAGACATGTGGATTATAAATGAGCCATAATTCCAGGGAAAAGAGAGGCATATCAGAGCTGAGGCAGTGATCTCGTGTTCTGCATTTTCTGGCTTGGGTGAGGGGCATTCCCTGCCTCTGGGTGTGAATAGGGACTTGCTTAGGCAGAAATCCTATGTCAGGGAAATGAGTAAAAGAAGCTTTTCTTGGCCATGCGTATATCATATAATCACAGCAACAGCAGAGACTTATTTTCATGTAATTTCTTTTTAAAGGAAAGGTGCAGGCGGGAGTGAAGGCAAGTAAAAGCAGGCAGGCAGGAAGAGAGAGGAGGAAACTCCTTGTTGTTCATCTTTATTATTCTCCCCAGCCCCAGGACATGAACCAGGGTCCTTGGGATGTATGTGAACTGCCAAAGGCAACTGACCAAACCGCTTCTCCATAAAGGCACATCTTTCGTGGACATTTTATGCTGGTCCTGGTAGCTAACGGAGGCTAGAGATCTTGTTCCAAATATTCTGAGAAACTCAAAGCAGGGTTTCCCAGCAAGATATTGTGTATTGCACTGGGAGCTGTGAAAGGTGAGAGGTTAGAGGCCTGGGCTGGAGACTCTAAAGTCAGGGAGGGATCTCCCACAGAGCTTTTCCGGGGGAACAGACTCATCAGATCATCAATGTTTATCAATTCACGGAGCATCTGAGTCTTCAGTAAATGACTTCCATCATTATAATTGTACTCAAAGAATACCTTGACATGCTAATTACAAGTGCATAGTGAGAATTATTTTACAGAGCACGGCCACCTACTCCATGTGTTCCCCTTTCAATCTTGCGTGGTATATAGTTCTGGAGTTATTATTGTTATTAACTTATTTTTAAAGAGAGGAAGGAAGGGAGAGGAAGAAGAAGCATTTTTATTTAGTTGGCTGTTTATTTTCATTTTTCCCTTGGGCCTGGGCCTAAACCTGGGTACCCAGGCCTTACGTAATCACACCCCAGCTGTCTCAGACTCTCAAGTCACAAGGCATGCCTGGGGTCATTATTTTGATTTTGTATATGAGGAACCTGGGATTCAGACAGTTAAGAGGGAGGCTCATTCTTCTCACTCTTCCTGAATATTATGAAGAGATGGGCAGACAGGTACCAAAGAGTGTCATTTAGAGAATTCGGGGAATTTAGAGATATAGGGTCCACCTGGCATGGACAAAACCTTAGTCAAAGCAATAGTAAAGCAAACCTCAGTCACTGTGAGTGTGGTTGGCTCAGAGGTACCTAGGTGACTGGTCTAAAGTCCTGTGGGAATTGTTTCCAGTTGCTGAGGAGCATGCACCCTCCTTTGTGCTTGCTGATGAAATTATGCTCTCTGGACAAAAAGATATGCCTCAAAATCTGGTGGTGAGGGAGAAATCAGGGATGTTGGAACTGTGGAACCAGTGGGATAGATTTGATTCAAAGGGAGATGTGAAAGCTATGGCTATAAATCGAATAGACTCTTCAGATCCAGCACTTAATCAGACCACGTCACCTGACGGGAAGATGGCGCTCCCCTTGCCCGACAAACACACCAAGAAGCGCATCTGTCAGATGCACACAAGCTGGATGACGCCGACTGATGATGTCAGTCTAGACCACTTAATTGTGGCTAAAGATGACTTTTCTGGTGCCAGCATCTAGCCGATCTGCACCGCAACTGGTCTGATGGCCTTGAGGGACTGAAGAATGAAAGTAACCAGTGAAGAGGTCAAACATGTTTTATAAAAGTAAACAAAAGAAGAAGGTACCCCTAAAGGGAAGCACAGTTGCTTCCAAGGAAATGGTTGAGTGTCCTGGCCTCTCAGAAGAATGAGAAGTTTGCCAGAGGAATCTACATTCTGGTTGATTTTTAATAGCACAATATCTTCGGGACCTTTTGAGCAGGGAGCGTAGGATCCTGTGTCTGTCGGTTAGGTGCAGATTCTCTCCCAATAATGTGTCCTTTCACAAACAGTTAAAACAATAGCAGCGACACAAAAAGAGGGAGGCTCAGTGAGAAGAGTAAAGGGAGAGGGCCAGTACCCAGGCATTCCTATATATGTATTTATTTATTTGTCTTTCTTTTTAGAGGAAAGGTGCAGGCAAGAATGAAGGTGAGCAGAGGCAGGTAGGCAGGAAGAGAGAGGAGAAAGAAGAAGCACTTTATCTTATTTAGCTGTTCATCTTGCTGGTTCACCTTGGTCCCGGGATGTGAACTCGAGTCCTTGGGATGTCTGTGGACTGTGCTCTTAGTCAAAGGCAGTAGATTAAACCACTACTCCACCAGGGTGTGCCTAAGTGCCCCTGTGTTATATAAACACCGACAATGATTTAGTGTGACTACGCAGGAGCTCTGAGATATAAACTTCACTGTGCAAACGTTTACAAATGTTGGTCCTTTATTGGCAGTTACAGCAAAGCAACTGCTCGGGGTCCCTGGGATTTGGTATTCTCCCCCAGATCTTGGGTTTAATGAACTAGTAGGGAAGATGAGAAGGTAGAAAGCATGGGGGCAGGAGTTTTGGTTGAAGGATACTAATTAGAGCCAGAGTTTCACAGTGAATTATTTATATTTCGTCACCCGAGGTCTTCCAGGGGGAAATTGGACTAAATCACATACTGTAATTCACTCAACGATTTTAAGCTTTTATTTTCTAATAAACTGTGGTGAGTTCTTAATTGGTAATTAGAAAATGATTATATGTTGTCTGTAAAAACCACATTTCTTTGACTATATTGATGTGATTATGCAATTACATTTCAAATTAGCTTGAACAATGTTTAACACAGGAATCCTAATTCCAGTGTGATTTTCCAGGTAACTTGGCCAGAGGTTGCCTTAGGAGCTCTCTCAAGCAGGATCATACTTGTTCCTGGTTTGGGAGTTGTTTTTCTACTCATTTTATTCTTTGTAATATGTAGAGTGCCAGAGAGGGCTTAATTTCACCACTCAGTCTTAATTTTGTATGCGGTTCCGTCTTCATGAGGATGTAAGCTCTATGCTTTTTATAGAAACCAAGTGGCTTTTATATTTTGACATTTTATTTTACTGATGAAGAACATACTGTACTTAATCAAGAAATGGTTCTATTGTATTATCAGCCCAAGAAGGAGAATTTAAATAACAACAGTAATTACATATCCATTATCCCCCCAAAGGGCACCCCAGACAAATACAGCTCTGTGCGCCGCTAACAGAGTGGGAATTTGTTAGTCTAAACAGTGATACTTTTGAGAATCTAAAGAAGGTGAGAACCAGGTGGGATATTGAGATAAGTTTCAGCCAGTATTGCCCGGGTTACTAAAGGTTAGGTGGTAAGTAATCATGGATCTCTCATCTACAAGTTGTGTTTGACTGTCGTGCTGCACTAGTTTACTTGCACCTATGAAAAATGCAGCACTAGATAATGGTGAGTCTATAGTCACTGAATATTTAATGCTAATCAGCGCCAAGCTTAGTAAGAGGGATACATGGATTTTAACTGGCGCCAGTGCGGGAACCTCTCTTCATCCCGAGTGGACCCACTGAAGCAAAGAAGGGTGTGTCTGTGGGAACAACCATGAAAGACCATGTTTCTCCAGTCTCCATGATTCTATTAATCAGGGACAGGGGTGTGCATTCCCAGGGCCAGAGCAGGTGGGGAACAGCCAAGATGACAACTAAAATAAAATATATAAAAAGTCTTCTTCCTTCTCTCTCTTCCTGCCTGCCTGCCTGCCTACTCGCTTTCATTCCTGCCTGCACGTTTCCTTAAAACAAAAACTCTTATAAGCACCCTAACCTGGTATTTGATTTTTAAATTAAATTTATTGAAGGAACATGACATCATAACACACATAGGCTTAAAATGTGCATCGTTGTACATCAACATGGGTGTTCAATATGCTAAGTTGACTATCAACAGTCTAGTCCTTCCCTCACCAGGTCTAAACTCTTTTGAATGCATCTGTTTTTAATTCATTTGAATGAGTCTATTTTTAATCTTGTATGGGCCTATCAAGAAAATGCTTTCTGTTCCTAAAAGGATCAGTATACTCTATCTGGATTAAAGATGTGCTGATTCCATTAAAGTTATACACTGTGTCCCTGGTGGCTCAGGTGCTAAGCTGGTGACTGGGGTGCAGACCGTGTAAAACTCAAGAACCAGGATTCAAGACCTGGGATTTGGAGAACAATCAAAAAAAAAAAAAAGTGCTTCTTTCTCCTTTTCCTCCCTCTTCCCCTCCCTTCCTCTCTTAAAAAAAATACCTCTTCCTCCTCTCATTGCCTTCCTCTCTTAAAAAAATAAAAGCTGCACACTGTCCACTATGGTAGCCACATGTGTTTATATTTATATTAGTTAAAATTTAAAAAAAGCACACAAGTGCAGCTCTTTGGGTGTAGTAACCACATTTCAAGTGCTCGGTCGCTGACTGTGGCTGTTGGAGACCATATCGAACATTTCCAATAGTAGAGAAATTTCTAACAGGCAGCACTGATTTACACACATGACAGAACTCTGAGTGTGCTTAGTAATTTCCTTTCCCTTTAATAGTGCACATTCTGCCAAAAGTTTGTGAAATGCTTTCGTTTGCTCATTTATTCCTTTGACATATATTCATTAAGCACCAACTGTGTATCAGTCACAGGCATACGATAGAAAAAGGCATTCAAATTACTCTTATTTGATTCAAAAAATTTAAATATTGTAGGTATTGAAAATATATTCCTTTTACACAACTGAGCCTTTGAAGTGGGAGGTGACTGATTTATGGTGAGCTTTCTGACGGGGCAAATTTTGGAAGAAACAAATACAGAATAAAACTAAGAATGAGGAATGTGAAATATGAAGGTATACTGATCAGTGACCTCAGATCACCTCTATCATTGCTTATTTCAAATTAGCTTCTTTTAGTTTCTGGAATATATAATTTTAACAACATCAGAATTCAAAGAGATGATTGAAGGTTATCAGAAAATGTTTCTGAGAGTGACTTTCAAATGAGGTTAGTAGACCCAGCCAGAAAATTAACAAGAATATTTGACAACATAACAATTAATGGATTGTAAGCAATACAAGATAATATTTGCAAAGACATAGCAAATTATGGTTTATGTGGGCTTTAGAAATTAGTGATAAAGAAATACAATCCCATGCAATTACCCTTTTAGATTCCCATTACGACTTTTGCATTCAATGTACTAACGAGGCAAAATAAAACTTGACTGTATTTGAGGAGGTAGTTGGTTTGATCCTGCAGTGAGAAGAGATTATGGTCCTAAAATAGCCTGCAGTATGGAGGATTTACCTAGGATTTAAGGGCATTAGTCTGGAAAGCGAGGGTTAAACAGTAGAATGAGTAATTTAGGAAAGGTTAACCTACTTCCTATTTCTCAAGGGCATTTTTCCTTGAAAAAGACTGGAATGGAACTGAGGGTTGTTTGTAAGACAGTATAAGAAAGGAACAGGGTTTGACATGCCAGCCTTACCCGCTTCAGCCGCCACGTGAGATCAATATCCCTTTGATTTAAAAACCATCGCCATCTCTTCTCAAGGCCAAGTTATCCACAGTATTGATTTTCCATGTATTCTCAGGTTGGTTTCCTGAGACCCTGTATTCTCTGAGTCCCCTTAATGTATCATCCTCTCGGCGGAGGTTAGCAAGGACTTCCATGTCATTAAATACAATGAGACTTCTTTCGTCTACAGGCAACATTTGGCTCAATTTCCTCATCCTTGAAGCGATCCCTCCTGCTGGCACCCCAGGCCCCTCACCAGTTTGACACGATCCCATTTTATGTTAATTTTGCAGCCATTACCCCAGCTGGATCGCTGACAACTTTGTGATTTTGTCTCGTCTGCTTCCCCAGTTTATCCCTCTTGTCATAAAATTATAAACTTACAATATAAATGAGATCATCTCATCCCCCACTTAAAGCCTTGGATGACTAGTCATCACATTAAGAATGAGAGCTAAACTCCAAAACCTGACCTCCGAGCATGGAGTCAGATGCTTATGCTTCAGCCTCAGCAAACTCGTCATTCATTCATTTAATCTTTGACTTAGTCACTCTTTCACATTTTTTGTAATCATGTATGGCACATGGTTCAGGGATCTGAGTGAAACAGCGCAGGCTGAAATGATTGCCTTCTTGGAGTTTATATTCTCCCAGTACACAGGCGTGATCTGGCGCTGAGAGACAAATAATAAGCAAGATAAAAAAGGAACATTGTAATGCATTAAATGATGATAAGGGCAAAGGAGACAAATTAATTAGGGAAGCCTATGTGCATGGAAAACTGAAAATAAGAAAGCAGTGAAGGAGAATTTCATCAAAAAAACTGACATTGGAGTATAATTTTGATGGAAGAGAGAAAAAGAAACATATTTAGGTGAAGAGAATCCCAGGTATAGGACAGACCAAGGGCAAGATCTGGAATGTGCCAGAAACAATGAAGAAGTCAGAATGAGACCATAGATTGCATGAATGTAGGCACAGTGAGAAACAAGTCAGGAAAGGAGTCAGATCGTGAAGGACCTTGGAGCCCTTGGAAGGGCTGATTTTAATCTGCAGTGAGATGAGAAGAGAAGGTATTAGAGGGTTTTGAGCAGGGAAGTGAAATGACCTTAGATTCTGGAGAAATCACGTTGACTTTTGTATTACAAATACATGGAAACATAAGGGAATAAAGCCACACATACAGGGTCAACTAGTGTTTCACAAGAGCCTGGGGTACTCTCACTCAGTCATCCATCATCAGAGACACCCACCCTCAGTCCCTTAGTGGGTGAAGTCCACTAGTCTATGATCTCATTCCGCCTCCCACCTTTTCTCCAGCACAGCTGCTGCTCTTCATGTGTGTCCACTCATTTTGCAATGATCCAGTTACAATTTGTCTCTTCATTAAACTGCAGGACAAGGGAACCTGGGTCGCCTTTCACATCCTTTGTATCATCAACAACTAAGTGATAGCATGTAATCGGGTTTCATTCATGACTGAATACAAATCAATAGATGAATGAATGAACGGGGGTGATTCTCTCACAGGACATCATTTTCCATTTTTGAATAATCTAATTGCCGTCAAGTGTAGATAAAATCTACAGCGCCAGATGAAAATGATATTTTCTGATTGTATGGGGGTAAGTAAAATCTAAAAGCCTCAGTTATTTCCAAGTCCCTGTGTGTCAAGCCAGCATGCCTCCTGGGAAGGAATGATGCAAGACAGATCATATTTTATTTATTTGATTTTTGATTACATATAAGTTAACTTACAATGCTCGACTTGTTTTTAAAATGAATATTTTAACTGAATTCGGGGATTTCAAAGAACGGACCCAAATTACTGAGCTATGTTAGACTATAGACAGTGTCTTTTGCTAAATTTAACTTTCATTGAGGCAACTTTGATTTGCACAAGAATAGAAATCTACACATGCAGGTTCCCCATTCCTCCAATATATGACCACACAGCCTGCCCACCACCAAAAGTCCTCCCCCACTGTCCATTGGACCCCACCACCCCTTGTGCCTGCCCCCGCCTCCTTTCCCTGCTGGTAACCACAGTCCTCCTATCAGTGAATAGACACTATCTTTACATCATCCACCACTAGGGAGTTATTATGAAATAATGCATTCATGTTTATTTCTTAACACGTTAATTCTTCACTGGATGCCTTTTTAGGTATCACCCTTTGCCAGGTCCTGTGCAAGCTCCAGGATCTCAATGGTGTGTGACTTTTTACTAAATTGAGATCTTCCCACATGACAGTTGCTTATGATACTCACTTCTTCATGTAAATTAAGGACTTTTGAATTAGCAGTCTTGGTTTCTGGTAAGAGAATAAGTATTCTTTTATTCCTGTGAGACTTGTTTGTGCTTCCAACATCCCATGGGAAGGTAAAAAACTATGTCAATGGGATCTCAACTAACAAATGGCATTTGATTTGTTCAAGTGAGCATACAGTGAAAATACGACAGCGTAGGGTATGAATCATGCTAGCTGGCTGATATTAAAATCCCCGTTCTTTTAAAGCAATTGAAAGCAAATTGCTTGTTTTACTGATTTATTTTTCTTTCCTCTGACCCTGGGTCTTGAACGTTGGTCCTTGGGCATATAGAGCTTTCACCTTAACTGCAGATCCATAGAATGGGGTGGGGGTGCCCCCTATTATTGTTAAGCATATGTTAAAAGAGAGGAGGAAATGGAGGTTAGAATGGCCTTTAATACATCTTCGCAATTGGGTATCTCAGAGTGTTGGGTTTTTTTTTTTTTTTTTTTTTTTTCAAGTGTAGGCAAGATGAGGGCGAGTAGGCAGGCAGGAAGAGAGAAGAGGAGGAAGCATTTTTATTTTATTTTTATTTAGTCGTTCACACTGGTTGTCTCCCCCCACCCCTGGGCCTGGGACTTGAACCCGGATGTTTGCCACTTGCTCCTTCGAAGGCGACTGAACCAATTGCTGGGATTTTTAAAACATCCTTTGCCTAAAACTAGAGAAATTAAAGAAACAAATGGTGCTTATTAAAATTGTGCTCAAACCAGAAAAAAGGAATAAACCAATGATACGTGTCGTGTAAAATATCTTGTTATTTTGCATTTTCTCATATTTGAAGGCAGACATTTTATTTTTCATTTCTTTCCTGCTAACTTTTTTAAATGAATGTTTTTTAAATTTACTAAAGTTAGGAATAGTATGTGCTGAATTTCTTTTGCAGGGAGGTGTGACACACTGGTAAAGTGGAATCTTTCTTTAATCATCCTTTGAAATGATAGTGAAATCAAAAGATATGCTGTTACCCTCCCTAAGCATAATCACCGAAAACATGTCTTCCTTAAGGAAAATGCAACTCATTCCGTGGACAGCAGGGGGATTCCGGCAGGAACTTTTTACATGAAATGCCTAGAAAAAGTGAAAATGAGACCAATTCCATTCCAAACTCCTGTAAGAAGGAAACAGAAATTCAGACTCAACACATTTCAGCTGATAAAACCTCACAGCAGAACCATCCTGAAAGCAGAATAAAATTGTACCCCAGCACTTCAAAGCAACATACAAAAAATTTAAAAAGATAACACTTAAAATCAGATGCTGAAAAACTCAGACACAAATGAGCAAAAGTCAGGAAGAAATGTCACCACAATTGGTTGTATCCAGGAAAAAAAATGGAATAAAACCAAGCCAACTCAGAAACAGCTACCAAGTCAGAATGATCCCAAGGAAGAATAGATATGAATGAAAATTTAAAAAAGGCAGTTAAGAAAGTGAGGAAATCAAACAAGGGAATTAAATTAGATAAAGGAAGAAAATAAATTGGGTCAGAAAAATGAATGGTTGAAATGAAAGGAATTTCTTATATATTTTTCCTCTCTTATCTATCAGCCAATCATCTATCTACTTAACACTGAATCATTGGGAGGTAAGTTGCTGGTAACTGACCCTTTCGCCTAACATTTCTGTATTTAAAAATTATTTTTATTTAAAGGAAAGGTGCAGGCAGGAATGAAGGTGAGCTGAGGCAGGCAGGCAGAAAGAGAGAGGAGGAAGAAACATTTATTTATTTTATTTAGTTGTTCATCATGGTTGCTGCTTTGGCTCCAGGTCTGGAACCTCAGCCCTTGTGATGATTGTGGACTGTGTCTCATAGCCTTATCCTCCAGGCCACCAGGGTGCGCCCTCTGTAGGTCTGTCTGATGAACAAGGGTATCTGCTTGCATCACTACAGTAGAGTTAACTAATTCAGGGTATTTAACATAAAATAAGACTGTTGCTTATTTCACAAGTCACATTCCAAGGACATCAATTGCTCCAATAACATCTTTGTTAACTGTTTTTATAGTGACGGGTCAAGTTCAGTATCACATCCGGCATATAGTCATCACTACTCTTTGATTCCTTTAATCAAGAAGACTTCCTTAACCTTCCTTGGTTTTTCATGAAATAATACAGGCCAGATCTTTTATTGATCTTCCTCCATTTGGGCTTCTTTGATGTTTCCTCAGGAATGAATTGAGGGTATATACATGTCGGACTTGGATACCTCAAAAATGACGTATTCTTCTCAAGCATTTACATCTGAACGCATTGATACCTCTTTTTGCTGACGTTTCATCTCTTTTTTATGAAATTAATTTTGATTACTTAGTTAACTTCTTACTTTCTCTCAGTTTGTTTTCTAATTAGTTAAAAGGCATGGGAAATACTCCCCTCTTCTACAATTTAAATTTAGCATTGATGAACAACTAAATAAAATAACTTGCTTTTTTCTCCTCTCTCTTCCTGCCTGTTTGCTTTTATTCCTGCCTGCACCTTTCCTTTAAAAAAAAAAAAAAAGAAAAAAGAAAAAAATGATCATCGATGAACAACTAAATAAAATAAATGAAGTGCTTCTTCCTGAATCAACTTTTACTGATTCAATTTTCTAAATCAACTTTGACAATGATGGTGATAAAATGATGATATTCTAACTCCATGACTCCTATATTTATGGTTGTGATTATTTTGTGTAAAGACTTTATCTTCTCTTTTAGCTTGTTTGCTGTCAAAATGGATTCTTATGTGAATAAATACTTTATAATCTGTCACTTTCCTTATTATGGGATGCTTAAATTATCAATATTTCGTCAATGGAAGTTACTCCCAGCTGATTTCTGTGTCATTTTAGTATGTCTCCATCATTTTTTGAGGTCTGCTTTTTTTGTTTCCCCCTAATAATGCAAAATGTTCCCAGCTCATGTGATGACTACCCCTGTACATTTGCCAAGAAGCCTTCCTTCTTTGAGAAAGGTTGGCATTTAGAAACCAAGGACTAGGGACTGCTATTACTGGGTGTCAATGTATCTGAGCCCTTTTGCAGAGACTGACAAAAATCATGTATTTCTCTTCTAACTAGTCCAATCATTCAGGATTATTCTTTGTCTTCCCTTATCATTATTTGTTTTTCATCTTCTGTAGGGAGAAGCCTGACTCACAATAATATCTCTATATTTGCTCATTTGTTCAGTCCTCCACATGAAATAGTTTTAATTTATTAATAGTGTCAGAGAGCTTTCTAGTATGGTTGTGCCAATTAACACTCCCTCCAGCAGTGTGTGATATTTTCAGTTGTTTACATTCTTGCCAGCACTTCAGGCATGTCAGTATTTTTTATACTGTTTATTTTTAGCCATTCCAGCCTGAGTACAGTGGTATATCACAGTGGTTTTAATTTCCATTTTTATGCCCTTGTTGACAGATGAGGTTTTAACCTATTCATTTGTTTACTTGCCTGTTGGATAGCTTTTTTCCCTCTTCTTTAAACAATTTTTTTTTCTGTATGAACTGTACATTCATTTTTTTCCCCTATTGTGTTATCTGCCTTTCTGTAGACCCCATATACACACTCAGATAGAAACATTCTCGTTAAGAGTGGCATTTATTTTAGGGGTGTATGTGCTCTCATTCTCTTTGTTGCTCTAAGTCCATTATTTTTTTCTCCTGTGTTTCTTTGTTAAAGTTTGTTATATTGCCTCTGCTCTTCAGATCTTCCGAATTTCTAGATGCTTTTATACGTGTAATTTCCACCATGTTGAAACCCAACTGATAAAGCACCTTTTATGGAAAGGGCCTTTCTTCCTCTCGCATCCTGACGTCTTGCCTTTGTTTAACCCACGCGGCTCTATGTGTCCAGTTCTGCTTTCAAACTCTGTGTGTTGAGCTGGAATGTTTTTCCTGTCCTTGCGTCAGACCCCATTGTCTTAATTACTGTCACTTTATAATAGTCTTCCTTCAGCCAGGCGTGAGGCCTTCACCTCTGTCTACTCTCAGCATGGTCCTGGCTATTTCTGGCCTTAATTTTAACTGTGTAGCTACAGTTTAGCATCAGTTTTTCCACCTTTGCATTAAAACAATGCAGTGGGGGTGTCATTTGGATTATATGGACGGCACGTATCCATTTAGAAGGACTTAGATTCTCTACAATGTTTTGTCTTGAAATTCATAGGCACATGTCCTCAAGCTTTTATATTTTCTCTCAATAAGGTCTTCACTTTTCTTTGAAGAAGTATTATCCATGTGTTCTTGTAAGTATCATTCAGAAAACTCATTTTCCGCTTCCTTCTGGCAGGTAGCAAGGAAACCTTTTCATCCTGCCTTTATTGAGCAAGTTTGTTAGACTCACTTATTAATCTTAATATTTTTCTGGGGAATATTTTCAGAGATGCCACATAAACTGTATTGTCTGTGACTGATCGTGAGTACACTCGCTTTTCCATTCCTTATGCTGTGATGTTTCCATTTGCCTCCTACACGTACCTCCCGCCTCTGTTGTTCAGGCAGGATCTGCATGCGAAGTGGGTGGAAGTAGCGATAAGGGTACTTGGCTGTATTCCTGGTTTGGGGGGTAGGTCTTCAGTGTTTGGCCATTAAGCATGATGCTTCCTACAAGGTATTTCATAGACTCTCGAGAACAGACAAATGTCAGATGCTTTTGTTCACGTTTTTATGCTGAATTAATTCAACAGTTTTCCTGATAACCTATTAAGATTCTCATCTGTGTTTATTTCTTCTTGCAGGGTGGTGAATTGTTTGCTTTTTTTTTTTTTTTTAAAGAAAAAGTTCAGGCAAGAATGAAGGCAAGAATGCAGGAAGGAACACTTTATTTAATTTATCTAGTTGTTCATCTTGGTTATTTCCTTCAGACCTGGGATGCAGACACAGGTCCTTGGGATGTGTGTGGATTGCACCCAGGGGAAGACAGCAGACCCAACTGCTACTCTGCCAGGGTAGGCCTGGCTTTTTCTAATGTGGGAACCACATCATATTCCTAGAATAAATTCAAAGGGATTTTTAGGTTTTCTATCTATCTATCTATCTACATATATCTATACACACACATATATATGTATATATTTATATATATCTATATACACACAAATATACATAATACATATATATGAATTATATCGAAATAAATTTTGCAACTATATTCATGATGGACATTAGTGTGTCATTCAATGTACTTTTCAGGTTTTAATATGGAGGTTAGGTTGGTCTCATTAAATAAATTGGGGCATATTCTCTCTTTATTTTGGGTTCGAAAATCCTTTGCCCTGTGTATCTGATGAATCACCGAAGGCCTGACGGGAAAGCAGCCCTGACTGTTGACTTCCCTTTATTGGACTTTTGTCTCAACAAACATGGCTCCCTGCACCTGGGTGTCTTGGCAGCGTTCAGACAGCACCAGCCTACTGTTTTCTATATTCCATTCATCTTTTAAGAATTTTCTTGGACAGAGATTCACTTTGCTATGGGCTGGCTGTCATAGCTAGAAGTGGAAGCCCCTCCCTTGTTTTTTAACCCCATCTCCAACTCTTGTTATTTTTCTCAAAGGGCAGATAGATCAAGAATTTTTCGACTTGTGTGTTACAAGTATTCATCAGAGAGTGTTAGATTGCGGGCTGTGCTCACCTTCTCATGGCTGACTGGTTCAGGAATGAAGAAGAATATTTACTGAGACAAATACTTCTGTCATCTTGACAACGCTCTTTTCAAACTGGGTGCCTCTCAAAGCAGGTTCTGCATGGTTCATTACCCATTTGTTGCCCTATCCTCATCTTTTAAGATTTGCTTTAGATGCTGCTGCTCTGCAGAGCTTTCTGTTTTCTGGTACATACAAGCTTTCGTTGTTGTAGAAGTTTTAGAAAAGTTAAGAAACATGTCCTTCTTGGCTTCACTAATAAAGAATGCTGGCTTTAGTTTTGATAGAATCTCGTAGAAACAGCCCTGGAGGGATTTCTTTGGGTAAAACGTGGAAGGATCTTAAAGCAGGCAGCAAGTTATGGCATATAGAATAATTCTAAAGGGTGAGATGAAAAGTATTGACAAATTACCTTCACTTGAGTGATGTCAGCAAGACAGAAGAGAAGGAGGTTCCTCGCTTGTGCCTCACCTGCAGCAAAATCATGGTGGCCATCTATGGACAGAAGTGCCTTTGCAGGAGTTTGGGGATGCAGGTAGGAGACTGAAGGCCCAGTAGAACCTGAGACCGAGAAAGTTTGCTCTGAGAAGGCACATTCATGTCCAGGTTATAGAATCACCACCCTGGTCCTAGCTTCAGACCCAGAAACAGCCTCTTGCTCCTGTGGACATGGCTAGAGCCTTGTTTGACTTTGGTCGAACCCCCTACACTATCTTTCAAGGGAATCTGCTTAGGAAGCTGCTTGTGCTCTGTTTTCAGGCCTGTTGGCCTTGATCCCCCAGCAGCGGACTCAATGGAGAAATGATAGTCTCTTCAATAAATGATGTTGGGGCAACTGGCTATTCACATGCAAATGAATGAAAATGAACCCTCCATCTTATACTACTCACAGACTTTAATTTGAAGTGGAATAGACTTGACTGAAAGATCTGAATACACGAAACTCTTGAAAAACATAGGGGAAAAGTCCCTTGACATAGGTCTTGGCGATGACTATTTGAATAGGACACACAATCAACAAGAGTAAAAATCAATGACTGGGATTACATCATACTTAAAATCTTGACAGCAAAAAGAAACAGTAATCAACAAAATGAGTAGGCAACTTTTAGAATGGGAGAAATATTTTATAAACCATCTGCCTGATAAGGGTTTAATATCCAAAATATCTAAGAAACAATACACCTTAAGAGCAAAAAATCATATAATCCCAACTGAAAACTGGACGAAGGACCGGAATAGACATTTCTAGAGTATTTGTAAAAAATGTTAGGATCACTATTATCAAAAGACAAGAAAGAATGATCATTGATGAGGGTTTGGAGAAAAGAGGATCCTCTACATGGTTGGTGGAAATGTAAATTGATCTAGCCATATGGAAAACACAGCGATTCCTAAAAATAAAAAATAAAGGTAGATTTGCCATCCAGTTCAGCAATCCCACATTTGGATCTATCCAAAGGAAATGAGATCTGTATCTCCATGAGATTTTCACTCTCATGTTTATTATAACATCATTCGCACCAGCCAAAACATTGAAACATCTAAGTGTCCATCTATGGATGAGTAGATAAAGAAATAAGATAGTATTCAGTCATAAAAGAAGAAAATCCTGACATTTAGGACAAACCTGGAGGACATGATATTAAGTGAAAAAAGATGTAAGACAAATATAGCATGACCTCACTTATATGCAGAATCTGAAAGTTCAAACTCATAGAGCCAGACAGTAGAATGGTGGTTGGCAGGGACTATGGTGTAGGAAACGGGGAGATGTTGGTCAAAGTGTATAAACCTTTAGTTGTTAGAGGACTGAGTTCTGGGGATAATGGAAAACATGGCAATTATGGGCAATAATGCTATATTTTATACTTAAAAAATTTTAAACTCCATGTCTTCGGTGTGTTAATAACATGGGAACATAGTTCTCACATGGGAACTATGTGAGACAATGGATGTGTTAATTAACTTGATTTGGTTCATGTATATATATTATATATATAATAATCATACATACTTGTATGTATATTAAATCATCATGCTAAATACCTTAAAAATCATGTTGTCACCTACATATATACATTTTTCATTTGTCAATCATACCTCAATAAAGCTGAGATGTTAACTGAATTTCAAGATTAAAAATACATTTGCATGGATAAAATATCTTACGAACTTTTTGTGGTAAAATTATATAAATATTTAGAAAATAATATAACAGAAATGTGACAAATCTTTAGCGCAATAATTAAATAACATAGATAACAAATTTTTACCAAATTTATGATTCACATTCTGAACTATAAAAATGACTCTTTCAGCAAAATTATTATATTTAACACCAAGCTTTTAGTCTTTGATTCAGATAATTCCTAAGATTCAGTGTTAGTAATGGTAGTGTTCTTCTGAATTCATTATGCATGGATTCTTTCTGACCTAAGACAGGACTGAATTCTAACTTGTAAATGAGCACCTTCTTAGGTATAATTTTCATGAGGAAAACATATGCTATTGGTTCACGTAAGAATTTGTTGAAACAGGAAGAAATCCTAATCCTTATTTCTTTGTTATAAATAGAGTAAATGGGATATCATAGATGCATGTCATTTGTCTAAGGAAAGAGTGAGTAAGAGATTCAGAATTTTACTTGAGGTGTCTCTTAGTACGAAGATGTCTCCCCCAGAAGACCAACCCTAGAAATGCTCAGAACAGACATGTGTTGAAAGCCTGACTTAGGTAATTACTGTCTAAATGTATGATTTGCAAAATGTAGATCATAGCATAATCTAAGATATTCTTTTGTATGGATTAGATGGGAGTAATGTATGTGAAAGCGTTTGCCGCAGTGATTGTTACACAATAAGGAATCAGCATGTTTTAAAATTCCCTGTCTCAGTAGAAGGAACATTTCCTGCTTGTGTCTCTACAAATCCCTTGCTTGTATTCTTGATCCTGTCTTTTCAGTTTCCACCATCTTTCATGACCTCTCCAAGAGTCTTTTCCTCCTGCCCTGCCTTTGTGATTTTCTAATTCCAGATTCTCTTCTGGCACTTAGCCTACACCTTTGGTTGTCTCTCCTATCTAAACGGAAATTCCTGCACCAGCCCGAAGGCTCTGCTCCAGCTTCATCTTCCTCTCCCCAAGTTTCTTTGGAGGAAAGTCTTTACTTGTCTCCATTTTGACCTCCTCTAGTCTTAAAAACTCAGTACAAGACAATTTGGACCTGAGCTATTCAAGTGAAACCTCATGAAACCAGATGTCTTCCCCTCGTTCAATTTTGTAAGTTCCAGTTTGTTCCCTATATACACTACTTCTGGCTTCCATTTAACTCTATCCATAAATCTTTGTATTATTATTATTTCTTTCCCCTCCATTTCTTTGCCACTGTGCCTCAAATCTGGGTCCTAGAGCTTTCCATGGCCTGCATCTTAGCTGTTGAGTCTCAGGGGGGCACTCTCTTCTCATTTCAGATCTTGCAAATACCCGTATAAACTATGGCCAAGGAGACAAATACAGGATTTGAAGTTAGTTGTTACTGGTTTCAGATCCCAGTCTATCACTCTCTCTGTCTCAGTGTGTGTGCTTGCTCTGGAAAATGGGAACAGTCAAATTAAACTCATTTGTTGTGAAAGATAAAGCTCATCTGTACGTCTTTTATCATTTTCAGGTACAATGCAAGTATTTGTATTTTTTTTTTTTTGTTCCTTATTTCTTTTTTTTTAAAGGAAATTTGCAGTCAGGAATGAAGACAAACAAGTGACAGGAAATTAGAGGAGGAAGAAGCTTTATTTATTTTTACTTAGTTGTTCATGTTGGTTGCTCCCCGCAGCCCTGGGATGCAAACCTGGGTCCTTGGGATTCAAACCTGGGTCCTTGGGATTCATGTGGACCATGCCCAGTGGACTTATTCACTGAGCTACTAGGGCACACTGCCTATTTATTTATTGCCTTTATTACAAGTTGTACTCTTTACAGATATCAAAGTGTTATTTCTCAAACATTCCTTTATATCTTAAAATTCTTCTAATTAGCTTTCAAAGAAAATTCAGAACACACTTAACTGACATGAGTGATATGTGCTTGATGTAACATAACCCTTTTAGGAAGAGGATCCTGTCATTATCCCCAGTTCGACTTCTACCCCTTTAATACTTACCATATATCAAGCCTCTTTTAACCCCTGTAGTTAAACTTCCATGTTCTGGTATGTGTGGTTTTATCTTCCTAGATCTCCCTTGGTGAAAGATGAAATTTACCTGCACGTCTCTTATCATTTACAGGTACAAAGCAAGTACTTAGATTTTTTGTTGTTGTTCTGTATTTCTTTTTTTTGTTATTTTTTTTTATAGGAAAGCTGCAGTCAGGAATGAAGACAAGTAGTCCTCTCCCATCTTTCCCCCATTTCACTGACTTACCCATGTTACAAGAATCAGTTCAAGCATCCTCTCCAGAAGCGCTTGAGATAAAAATAGGCAGAGATGTTTCAATATTCCTATGCTGTTGAGAATAATCATCACAATGCAATAGAGCAAAAGATGAAAAGTCCAATTTGAAGAAAAGCTTCCTGAAATAAAATGATATGTGGATCTACATATTGTTAGCCTACATCACAAACCCGGGAAAATTGACCCAGCATGATCAACACCAAGATATATTCTAGTGAAATTATTAGACTTTAATGACAAAGAAAATCATCTTTTGGACAAGGAGAGTAAGAGATTGAGGGAAACATGGCCTAGAAGAGACATTTGAGACAGGTCATCTCATTTGGCTCCTTGTTGAAAAAACAAGTGTAAAACCGATGAACCAATTGGAGAAATATGAATATTGATTTATATTTGATGATACATAATTATAATAAAGTGTTTTGAAATGGCACTGAGGTTCTTTAAAAATGATGATGTCGTGTTTTGAAAAGACATACTGAAATATTTAACATCAAATGGTACGATGCTGGGGATTTCTAACGGGATGCTTTCGTGGAGGAGTGTTATGGGCGGAACACAAATGAAACGACTAGTTGAATGAATGCTTGATGTTAACAATGGTAGAGCTGTATGGTGGTTTTACAGGAATTCACTCATTCATACTATTCTTTCTGTTTTTAGATTCAATTGAAAGTTCCCATGCAAACAATGAACCGTAAACAGGATCTGCAGAGGAAGGACTATTTGCACATTGTAGAAAGCAGTGACAGATGGCCATCTGATAGTTAGGGGGGCTTGTCAAACTACAAAATGACAAAAATGTTAGGAGACATTAGTGTTATTAGACTTCCATTGTTTAGCAGAAGAGCAAGTACATGTCAGTAATCCCTGAGAACATCAGGGTGTTACCTAAGGGTCTCATAATTAATCTTACCAGCAAAGATCCTAAAGAATCTAGCAAATGGTAAACTCTGTTTCGCAGTCTGTTTCAGCAAGCAGGCCTCAGTGAACAAATTTTACAAAATTTTCATTAACATCATGTCACGTTTGAGACGTCTCAGCATCCAGTATGATTTGATTCAGAATCCCCAGACACGTTGGCATATGTCTGTGATGATGTAGTGACCGTGGCAGCGGACCACTAAGATCTCCACCAAGAGAACCTGCTGTCCAGAGCGAAGATGATTGACAGCACCAGCTGCCAACACTTTGGTTCCCCCACTGCGTTCCCGCTGAGACAGCGCTTCTCCCGGCCTGCGTTCCGTTGACACCGCGCATGCTGGAGGCTCCCGGCCTCAACACATTTTGGCTTAACGCGAGATTCCTTTAACAAACCCCTTTTAATCTGGTATACTCCTGTGACCTGGTGGAAATGTTCTCCAAACCTCTGTGACCATAAGACTCCTCCTACGCAATTCTTTAGTCTTTTCATCTATGAGTATCTTCTCTGTCTTCTGAAACTCTCCCTTCTGCTCCATGTTGCTTTGTCCATCGCAGGCATTTCTTCCATGTCTCAGGCTGCCTGGCTTCTGCTTCTAGAAGAATCAAAATGGACAGAAAAGATTGGTGGAGAATTTACTACACTGAGTGGGCTTGCTTGCCGTCTTCTGTTTTTCCATTTCAAGCAGGCACTAAGGGGGCTAAATCAGCAAAATTGTCAATGATGTTGCCAAAATCTCAAGGAAAGTTTGATTCTTGATGAAGTGAGCCCAGGAACACTGAAACTTGTCTTCGGATTTTTGCTTACAATTAGCTTCATTGGCCTACTAGTATTTGGATTTTGGTGCTTTCTGATTGGACAGTATTTTTTTCTTGGGGGCATAGAAGATTAACCTCTCTAATAACTACAAGTTTCATAACTAGTGACTCAGCACAGAAAGTAGATAATAAAGTAGTCCATAAGAAGATACATATTTAGAGTATATTCTTCTAAAATGACGATTGATACTTGTTTCCATTTATTTTAGCAATTTTTAAATTATTTTTCTTTGTCTCCAGCTAATTTATTTCATCTCATTGAGGCTGAGTTCTCGATGGTGATGATGCCTGTTAAGACCTTTTCAATTTCAATTATGTGACACACTGGTCATTTTTATTAATTCTGCTACTCAACTCTGTCTCTTTTCTTCTCTCCATATTACTGCTCTTCTTCTTCTTCTTCTTCTTCTTTTTTTTTTTTAAAGGCATGGTGTAGGCTGGAAGAGAGAGGAGGAGGAAGCACTTGATTTAGTTGTTCACATTGGCTGTTCTTGCAGACCTGGGTCTTGAACCTGGGACCCTGGGATGTATGTGGGACTGCTCCCAGGTGTGCTAGACGCCAGGCCACCAGGGCGCGCCCCATTTGCTCTTCTTCACCAGACTTCACGAACAAGTAGGAGACAAGCATTTATAGTTTGCCACACACCCAACCCTTCCATAGAGTCTTCTAACCTCTTCTTACATTACCCTGTCTGGGTCATGAAAACATTTTTGTTTACTTTGCCTGATTTTGCCCAGAGGTGTCAATGTAAAAATGAATGGGAACAGGCTCTTTTTATCCATTATTTCAACGATGTTCACTGAATGCTGACATGTGCCAGGCTCAGTGCTGATCGCATACTCTGGAGCAGGTCTATAGGACACAGCTTTAATCAGCCACGAAGAAACTAGCCCATAAGCGACTTGTGTTTGGAATCAGACCTAAACTTTGTGTTTGCTCTCACATCTGTACAAACTTCCACTTTAAAAGATGGGTTTATGTTTTGGGCTCAAATTGAGAATGTAGGAAATGTAATTTAATGCCTGAAATGACCCCTTAGTCTCTCAGCTCCTGTACTTGAGTTTACATCTTCAAATGGAGCTCTGTTTATTGAATGATGACCTGCCCTTCCCTGGCCTTTCCTTACGGTCAACTTTTATTTTCTAATAACTTATTAATCTATTGCTTACTTTAAGGACTTTTCACTAAGCATGATTATCTTTCAAAGGTAGAATTGCTAGATTTAGAAAATAAAAACCCAGTGTAAGTATATTCTATGCAATATTTGAGAGTTATTTTTATTAAAAATATATTTGTTATTTGTCTAGATTAAAATTTAACTGGGCATCCTATATTTTACCTGGCAATCGTATTCTTAGGGAAAGAAAAAAATGAAGTTGAAATTGCACTTTTGAGAAACAGTCAGAAAATGAGGAGACAGATATTCTGCCTGAGAATGTCAGGTTTTCTCTAGGTTTTCTGGTTCCTGTTTTTCCTGCACTTATATGAGCAAATGTCCGTGATCTGTATGAATGAATAGGACTGTGTTAATCTCTAGAAGTGTATTTTCAGTGTGAGAATTTAAACTTGTTCAGTTTGGAAGACTTCTTTTCTTTATTTGAGTATCTCAATTATAAACCAAATATAATTTTTAATGGAGTATTTAGTGCATATTTTGAGGATTAAATATATCATATATGTCAAAAGTTGTATTCCAACTTGAAGATTCAGCCACCCTGAATGGTTATGTATGCAGGCCCGCTGTCAAGTTCAGAGACCAGTAGTAATTGGAAAGAGGTTAAATGGCATAGAAGAAAGGACACCGGGAATTAAGATATTTATGTCCTGGTCGTGGTACTATCCCTGAGAAAGTGACATCAATCTTGTGTCTCTGCCTCTTAATCTGGAAAACCAGGCAATTGAACTACATTTGCATTTTCAAGGTCTTTTCTAAGAGCCAATTTAGTAACAGTGATTTGGGGATCAAGAAAGTTGTAAAAAGCTACATATGCCTGAGGGTTATCAAATTATAATTACATTTCTGCAACCCTGAGGCTCTGAAAAGCCTGTTGGATCAAAACAAAAACAATCAACACACAATGTAAAGTTTGCACTCCCCAAACTTTCAGACTGCAGTCCCCCTTCTGGGAGATCTGTTAACATTGCATGGGCCAGCTGGAGGCTGTCCTCTCCAGCTGTCATATGTGGATGGCATTAGAAAGACCTGGCTTTAGTAACATGCAACTACGGCTCATATGTCAGGAAGATGAGCTATGCTGGATCGAACTGTGCTACCAGTGAGAAAATCTCGAATGTTCAGAGGACACAGGGATGATAGGGAAGCTAATGAACCGCCTTTTGTTTTATTTATAGACATGATCAGCCCCACTGTACCTGTGTCTTTGGGTATAAAGAAGGCTTCACTGATTTATGTATAATCTGCCCTTTCCAATTTCGTTTTGATCTCTGATTTGATGAGGAGGTCCTTGTGTTAGTTTACATTGTTAATTTTTTTTAAGGGACTAGTGGCTTCCTTTTTCATCTCCCATCTCCTCTTCTTTTCTCCTTTGAGCACCCTCTTAGTGCCTCATCAGGGCCTCAGAAATGAAAATGTCACTTTAATTTATATTATTTGGATTCTAGCTGGGGCTAGTTCTCAATTCACATTTATGTCATAGTAGAGTTCAAACAACTGGGATCCCAATTTATTTGGTAGTGGAAAACCTTCTCTCCTTAAGTCTGTTCAAATGGCTTTAGGCAGAAATTAATCAACTTTTAAAGTCATGCATGTGGCTTCTGAGACATGGGACTGCTTTGATTGACATCTGGGCCCCCCAATTCCCAATCTGCTCAGAACATGGTAGAGAGATGAGAGGAGGCATGAGTACCCAGATACAGTCATGAGCTGAATTGTGTCTCTTCAAATCCAGATGCTGGCATTCACACCATTCAGAAGGCAACTGTAGAGGGACATAGGAGCTTTAAAGAGATAACTTAGTTAAAATTAGGGCATTAGGGGGGTCCAATACAACTGTGTCCTCATAAGAGGAGGAAATGAGGATCCAGACGTGCAGGGAGAAGCTGACCATGCACAAGCCCAGGTGATAGGATAACATCAGTAGTACCTTTTGCACGCTTTCTAGAAGAGTGATCATTGCATATGAATCTGGTTAAAGAAAGAGCATTCAAATAAAACGGTGTTTATTTTCACAGAAGCCATTCTTTGCCCAAGGGGATATTTCCCTGACAAGGGAATATTATAGAGACAAATTGAAATATACTTCCCTGTGTGGAGCAGCTTTGGTTTTGCTGCAGACCTAAACTCTCACCTCACACTAAAATGGAATTGCCTGTGAATGATTACAAATGAAAATCTGTCATTGCTGAAGGATCTCCTCTCCAGTAAAAGACAAGAGCAGGTATTTCTTAGTGTTACTGTTCTAGCAAGTGGTTATATATTCGGGCTCCTGAATGTTTGTCTGCGCCCTGTGAAATTTATTGCTTTTCTGGACTCTATGAGAGAAAAATTGGATTAGAAAGATAAGCTCTGGGCAGTACAATGGCAAACTCCTGTACATACTTCTGTCTTTTCTTCTGAACCCACTGAATTTGCTTAGCAGATTAAAAAATAAAATACCAAGTCCCTCTCTTTTGTCTAAACATATTTAGTCTCTTATGTGAATTACCTTGATTCATACATTTATTTAAAAATTTGATTGATTTTGAACTTATATTAAACCTTTGTTCCCAGAGAGAAATCATTATTTTTCCTTGATTCAATGTTAACCTGTACTCGTCTTAGCATACATGAATTGCATATACATAATTATAGTTTTATGTAGAACTCGGTCTTTGGATCCATCCATATTTTTATTCCTATATATGTCTCTCTAGACGGAAAGAAAATGCAAGGTAGATGCAATCTAAGAACTACAAAGGGAAATAAAATGCACACTTACAGGTGAAAATATCATATAGAACAGCTAGGGTTGGACAAACAATATGCCTCTGAGCATCTAGCAGGGCCAGTAAGAAAGAAAATACACTTGTTTTCTAATGGTAAGTAAAGAGAGAAAAGATACATATTAACTGTACAACTTGAACAAATTAGGTAAGCACCCTGTGCCTCAGCTTCCACAAGTTAAATGGGAATGAGCGAAGTGACTTGTTTCTATAAACGTGTTTTTCTTAAGTTAAAATGGAACCGGTGAGTTGACGTCTTTATGGAATGAATCAAATAGTCTAATATTAGTAAAGCACTTAGAATACTGGCTGGCAAAAAGAAACACGACTGAAGTGTTTTTAAAATAAAAAGTAAAACAAATGCTAAGGAAATTTCCACAAGAAATGTTAAGTTCTATCCAGAGCCTAAATTTTGAAGGATAGTTCTCATTGAGAGCTTTACCTTTTCAATAGGACAGAGAGAGGTGAGGTAGAAATGTTCACTTATGACTTCTCTACTGCGAACACAGTTATGGGATTCATGGAATGTTTTCTGACTCATCTCTCAATAAGCACTAAGGAAAGAACATTGAACTCAGGGAAAGCAATTTTGCAGCAGGCCAAGATAATATGCTCTGAACCTGCAACGTTCTGATGATCAGGTTTACCTCTAGATTATAAAGAAATGGATGAGCTCATTTCCTCCAAACAACCCTTCATAAATATCACTTCTCTTATCTGGGCGTTTTATAAGTTGTGCAGCGGAAGCCATGGAAGTTACTGTCTCTGCTAGGTCTTTCCCTGAAAATGTCACGTCCTATTGTGAGAGCCAGAGATTCTCGGGAGATCTCTTGTTTAATAGCAGACACACCTGCTTTCCTGTCCTGGCTGGGCCACTGGCTAGCTGTGTGACCTTGGGAAAGTTATTTCACTTCTTTGGATCTTGGTTTCACCCCGAGTTTCTGCAATCTCAAAATAGAGTACTGAGAACAAAAGAGATGATGCATATGTAGCATTTAACACTGTGAGTGGTGACATAATCGGGAATGATGACAGGTGGGCACTCTTACTCGTTGGATGACTGCTGAACATTGAAAACCGGGCTGGAATAGCACTTTTCCTGTCAGGTAGTCGCAAGGATTAAGAACAAGTATGAAACATCACCTGCTTGTGATGAACACGCGTTAAGTGTTTAATACAGCTTTCCTGGTATGCATTATTTAATCTTCGATTAAATATGGTACAGAATACGTTTGAAGTGAATTTCACACTTGGTCAAAATGACTTATTTTGGGGACAGATTGTTAGAAGTTATTTTTCAGTACTTTTCAAAAACAAAATGCAGGTTATCATATAAAATTTTATGATTATGGGAGCAATACTTAAGCCTGGTACAAGATGAGAAAATGCATGCAATCAAAAACACAAAATGAAAACACATTTCCATGGACAGAGATGACCACAGCCACCCTGTACAGCACATCCACCTACAATTTTCCTGTAAGTATATGTAGTAGTATTTTATATATCTGACCTTATTTCTTTTTGAGCAATTTTGGGTTCACAGAAAAACTGAGAGGAAGAGACAGATTTCCCACATGCTCCCTGTCCCGCACATCACAGCCTCCCCCACTATCAGCAACCCCCATCCGAGTGATGAACCTGCACTGACACATCCTTATCTCCCAAAGTCCTCAGTTTAGGGTTCACTCTGGTTGTTGTACATTCTATGCACTTGGACAAAGGCATAATGACATTCATCCACCAAGTTATGGAGTGTTTCCACAGTCCTAAAAATCTTTCGCAGTAAAGGTCATACTGTTCATATTATATATTTTTTTCATTTGACCAGTTGGGTCTTTACAAATCAGTGTTTTTCTCATCTAATATCTGAACCATGATAAGATATTTCCAAAGGTTGGCGTGCCTGCTGGAGTAGCGGTTGAGTCAACTCCCTCCAAAAGAGTGCAGGCCATGTGCCCCTGGGTTCAAGACCTGAGTCTGGGGAGTAATGGCCTGTGTGAAAAACTAAATGAAAATAAAATAAAATGCTTCTTCCTTTTCTCTCTGCTTGCCTGTCTGTCTACTGTTTCATTCCTGTCTGTACCTCTCCTTTTAAAAAAAACAACGAAACTATTTCCAAATGTTCCAAGTATGCTTCTTGAATAGCAGGTCTGCACAAATTGGGATCTAATCCAGAACCACACAGGTGCTGGTATTTCAATAATTTTTATTTGTATTTTGAATAGTTCTATTTGGTTCTAATTTACGTACAGTGAAATGCAAAGATCTTATATAGCTCAGTGAGTTTGGACGCATGTTTAAACCTTATGAAACCAACATGAAATAGGAAGACAGAGATTATTTTGTCACACCCGAAGTCTCTGCCCGCCTCCTTCCCAAGAGGGAAGTACTCTTCTGATGTCTATCATCACAAATTAGTTTTGACTGTTCTTAAACCTATATGGAGTGATTCAGTGTTTAGTCCTTCGAGTCCGATTTCTTTCACTACACAAAGTTTTTGAAATGCATCCATGTTATGTGTATGAATAGTCCACCTTTTTTTTGTTTTTATTGCTAAGTGGAAATGCATTGTCTCTATACTTGCTATGATGACTTTAATAATATTCTCCAAATGAAGGGAGGTCTGTCTCTGCCCTTGAATCCGGTTCTGTGGCTGCTTTTGCTTCCGAATTGGGGACACTCATGCTGGGAACAGCCACATACTGGGAGACAGTCCAAGCACCATTGTGAAGGGACCTCCAGGGAGAGACCCAGGCAGAGAGGGACTGTACCCTCTAGCAAAAGCCAATCATTTTTTTTTAAATTCTTTTTCGTTGTTTGAAACACTGAATTTTATTTATTTGTAAGTTTACAGATTTCTCATAAAAGCCACTCTCCCCTTGCATTCGATTTATCCTTTTCTTTCAATTGCTTAACAGACTGGCAACAGGTGTTCTAAAGTCTGCAGATTCCAATATCAGGGCCATTAGTTAGGTCTGCTTGACTGAATTTCCTCCTATTGATTATGGATCAATTTGTCTGCTTCTTACCTATTTTATACATTTTTATTGTATACCAGTCATGAAGAACAGTGCAAAGTGAAATACGATGCTTTTTCTTATTCCCCCCCAGAGGGCTCTAGAACTTTTTGGTCAGTAACCAATGTGGAGCCTCTTCTTTGAGATTCCACTTCGCACTGGGCTGGGACTGACTACAGCTGTGCTTAGATGGACCTTATGTCTAATTTAAAATATGATTTAGGACATTTTACTTTGTTTTGTCCTTTAGTTCTATTCCCAACATTCTTCACTCTGGTTGCTACCAATGAACTTGGAGGGGCTTGATTTTCAGTTTAGTTATGATTCATTGATGGAATCAACTTGAGTGGGACCCTGGAACCCGTTACTGTCTCAGAAAATTTCCTTGGGTGTGGAGGAGGGGAAGTAGGATAGCTTGAATAATTACTTTGTATCTGAGCTATTATAGATTCCATTTTCTCCTGCCAGCCTCACTGTGGTGAAAGTCAGATGGGTTCCTCCTCATTCCTCCCTCTTCCATCTAGAGCAAGTTTAGTCTTCCACAAATCCAGTTAGATCGGATTTTGTCGCCCCAGAAGCCTCTACTGCTTTTTGCTTGTCTCTCTCTGGAACTTAGCTCATTAAGGCTTCTTCGCATTCACTGCTCTATGAGAGTTTTATAGAAACGTGTTTATTTTTTCCCTCGTTACCATGGGAATGATGGTCTTTTGCACCCTTCAACATCCTAATCAGAAACACAGCTCCCTCAGCACCTTTGAAACATTTATTCTTTTGTGATGATAAACTTTGGCTGGGATTGGTTGTGTGATTTATAAGGGTGGCATTATAGAACTTCTTTCAATATTAAGCAGAGAAGGGAGGCTACTGGATATACAAGCGGAATTTCTGAAGCACCGTGTCTCCCACTTAATAGTTTTGTGATTCTCTGCGTGTTTTTCACAAGGGAGAAAGTGATTGACAGCGAGCTATCCACCGACAGAGGCAAAGGACATAAATCCCTTTACTGGACGCAAAGGATGAAGGATTTAACTGCACGGTGATGCCTAAACCAAGTTGGAGACTCAGCGGCATCCTTCCTCCTGGAGGGGCTGTCTCCATGGCCTTCATGTTCCTAGGACAGCGTGTCTCAGCCAGCGACTCGGCTTGTCTGTGCAGGTTTTTCAGGAAGCCCGTCTCCCCCCAAGGTCTTTATGTTCCTGTGATGATACTCAGAGGCACCTGTCATTCTGAATCTGTTACATGCTTACCTGCTACTCTGGGGAAACCAAATGAAAACTGAAATGAACGCTGTCAGTTGTCCTAGGAGGTTATGTCCATCTTCTATCTCTTTGGATTTTGGTCCCTGCACCTTCTGGGAACCTGTAGCGGGTGTTCTGAATTCTGATCTGACATAGAAATGGGCTCAAGGTCTTCCTTAAGTCCTATCTTGCCACACCAGGAAAACATTTAAACTCTCTTAGCACCTAACTGTGTACTTTAAACAAGTGAAGTGTTTGTATATTAATTAAACCTCCTAAAGCTGTATAAAATCAACCATCAACTTCAAATGACTCACAAACTTCATAATAATACTTTTTTCTTTTTTTCTTTTTAAGGAAACGTGCAGGTAGGAATGAAGGTGAGCAGAGACAGGCAAGCAGGATGAGAGAAGAGGATGAACTTTATTCATTTTATTGAATTGCTCATCTTGGCTGTTCTTGATGGCCCAGGGACATGAACCCATGACCTTGGGATGTATGTGGACTGCGCCCAACTACTACTCCACCAGGGTGCGCCTCCATAATAATACTTAGCTCACTGCTGGTGCTGGTAAAGATAACAGATGTGAATTTGCTTTGAAAACTCTACAGTGCTAATCACATTGAGATATAGCAGTTCACAGGGCTTTTGATTTAGATGTGACACAATGATTGGAGTACCCATTGGCAAAGTCTCTTCTAACCCTTTGGGTCATCTGCATGCTCGAAAGTTTTATGTAAACCTTACTGTGGTCACATTTTAGGTCAATTCAATAAGAAGATAATAACAATCACGGCAGCTGATAAGAATTACAGTTTACAAAACATGTGCCATTTCTTTTTAATCTTCATGGCCACCAACAGTGGATAGTATCTACTTGTTCTACTTAGTTTATACATGAGAAATTTCATCCTCAGAAATGTCACATGAACTAACAGACTTACACAACTGTAGGTGGTAGAAGAAGTGTTTTAAGTCATCTGAATCCTCTGCCCTTTCCACATTATCCTTTTTAAAGGGAAATCTGTGATACATTCTCTGAAAGAGCAAGAGAAAACAATGGCTCGAACATGGTTTTTGATGTGAGATTCCTGAGTTTTGTTTCTTTCAATTAAATGGTATGACTATAGTTCAGCAAGAGACAATTTTGGAAGGTAATATGTGGACTTGTCAATTTGCTATTAACAATAAGTTGAAGGAATCTGTAAGAATACAATGTAGAACAGGTTAACTGATAAGAGCCAGTTTTGTTTTTTTTTAAGGAAAGGTGCAGGCAGGCATGAAGGCAAACAGAGAGGAGAAAGAAGTGCTTTAATTTTATTTCTATTTATTTGTTCACCATGGTTGTTTCTCCCAGGACCCAGGACTCAAACCTAGGGGTGTGTGGTTTACGACCTTCAGAGTTAATAGACTTAACTGCTGCTCCAGTGGACACACCAAGTCACATTTTATTCACTATACATATATAATAGTTCAAATATTTCTTCTTCTTCTTTTTTTTTTAAAGGAAAGGTGCAGGCAGGAATGAAGGCAGAGGCAGGCAGGAAGAGAAAGGAGGACAAAGCTTACTTTATCTAGTTGTTCATCTTGGTTGTTCCCTTTGGCCCTGGGTCTCAAACCTGCATCCTTGAGATGTATGCAGACTCTGCTTGGTGGACTTAATTGCTAAGCCACCAGGGTGTGCCTGAAATAGATCTTCTTATGCTCACTAAACGTATTTCCTGGAGTTTTGGAAGTTTCTTGCTCAGAAAATCTCCCGATGCCCTAAAATTTTAGCACAAATAAAGGAAAATGAAGACTTTCAGTTCAGGTGTGAATTTTAATTTCATGAGCTATTTAACAGCTTCCAAATGGAATTTCTCTGTACCCGGAACCAAATGCCAAGGTTTTCTTTCTATGGTTTACACTTAATTTGAAGATGGCAGAGAGAAGGGCTTGTGGAAACCTGACTGTCTCACCCCTCGACATATTTGCACAGTTTTCTGAGTGTCTCCCTGTCACCTGCCATGTCAGGTCATACCCCAAGCAGCCCTCCTCCCGGTCAGTGTTGAGTGTGTTTTCACTTGAGATTTTCTACTAGTCTGTTATGTCTCTTTCTCCTCCTCCTCTTTCTTCTCTTTTAAATTTATTGCCATTTTGATTTCCTGCCATGACAATGGGTCACCTTTTATGAGTGTGCAAGATGAGTGCTTTCATTTGGAGAAATGACAACATTCCCGTGGGTCTCTAGATAATAGCTCAGAAGTGCGATTCATCGAGTTTCTTAACTATGTCAATAGTTCAGGACACCTTGTCATCTATTTCACAGGCTCTGATGGTGTTCTCTGTTCTTGCAGCACAGGTTTGGAACGTTTCTGAGGAGAGAGCTCAGGAAGGTGTGCAGCTGGGGGCAGAGGAGGACGGCATCTACAGTGACAGCAGAAAAGGGGGAGATCCGGCAGTTCAGGGGACACTGTTGTAGCTTCAGATCATGATGATTAAAATCTAGAACTTGTGGGTATCTAGTGGCATCACAGTGGCTCTTAACTGGGGGTGGTTTTTCCTCGCTCCCCCATTTGGCGGCGTCTTGAGACATTTGTGATCATTACAGCTGGAGGGGGCATGTTCCTGCATCTGGGGTGCCCGAAAACATCTCTGTGCATCCCCCCACCCCTCACCTCCAACAGAATTACCCAATCAGCTCTAATTTAAAACTGCTCTTTGATCACACTGTCACCATCAGAATGCTTCATTCTGCATTTCAGTTTCTGACAGTTTTCTTTTTTTTTTCCTTATATTTTTCTCCCTCCTGGGTTGGCGAGCTTCTTCTTAGCACTGATTCAAGCTCAGTAAGAACTTTTTTCTTTTTTTCTAAATCACGTAAATGACATATCCATTTCATTAAGGTTCCCCCCGCCCCCGATATTTTTCTTATTCTTTGATTTGGAACATCGTCCTGTTCTGTTCCTCTGCTGTAACTCTCGGTGTTGGTGTCCACGCATTAGATGAAACTTCGTCAGTCTTGCAGGAGGCCCGTTGTGCAGCAGGCGAACGGTGGTGCTCAGCCCTGCCCTTCTCTCGGTGGTCTCTCAGGCCTCCCTGACTGTCCAAGCAGTCGGTCTTCTTTTTAAAAGACGCAGGTTGCTGAGGATGTGCCAAGTCCTGCCGTTGCCCAAAGGGAAGAATCTCAGTCGGCAGCTAGATTCCGACGGATGGCAAGCCAGATGCTCCGGCAGCAGCTTTTCAAGATTGCAAATGCGTACATTCCGGAGGGCTTGCAAGCATAAGTCCTGGCCAGCGGTGCCAGGTGACTCAGAGGTGGCTCCTGGGCAGCAGTCACCAAGGCTGAGTGCATAAGGTCCCGTGGAGGGAGAATAGAAGACAGGCTGCTCCCAGGTCTGTGGAGGGAGTCACAGCGGGTCCTGAGAGCGCTTCCTTAGAAGGCCGCCCCCCAGGCCGCAGCACTGCGGATTGGTTAACAGGCCTCCCTCCAGGTGCGTCTGACGTCTGCCTCTGGCGGTGCTGCACGCGGCGTCGGGGAGGCCTTCTCCATTGGTTCCCGCCTGTGGCCTGAGTTTCCGCCCCACTGACCACCTGTCAGGCGGTGTCCCGGCAGCCCCCGGGCGCACTGGGGCACCAGTAAAGGTCCAAACCCCCTCTGGGGGACACAGGTGCTCCTGCGTGCAGGGGGAGAAAGGCCTGAAGCCGCCCCCCTCGGGAAGGAAAAAAGAAAAGAAAGACTAAACCTGGCGTCCGCGGCGGGAGCGAGGCAGAGGGCCCAGCCGGTGGCCTGTCCCTGTCCGTGCAGGGGAGACGCCCCCGACGGGCATGGGGTCCGATGCCTGCCCCGCAGGCTGAGGCGGGACGAGCCGGCCCGCGGCCCCCACCGTCCAGACGCCCGGCTGGGCCCTGCAGCTGCACCCCGAGGTGAGTGAGCGCGCCGGGCTGGCTCTCTGACCGTGAGGCCTCGACGGTTTTCCAGTCTTGGTGTGTTGTGGCTTGTCTCTCGGGTGCAGGTCTTCAAAGTTGGGGTTCAGACTCCTGGCTGCTCAGGGATTAGCTAGGGATTAGCTAGGGGTGCCGAGTGCTCTCCCGGCGGTGGGACTCGCGCTCCAGGCGGGCTCATGGGATGGTGGCCCAGCCTCTCCTCCGCGGTGACCCGTGACTGCTGTGGCTGTAGCTTGTGGGTGGCTGGGAGGAGGCGGGGTGGGAGGCCCATCGAGGCCGCCTGGAACTGGGCCCTCAAGACATTTGCTGATGTTGCTTGTTCTTAAGTGGAGAGAAAACCGAGGCCACAAGGTGAGTTCGTTTCCAGATAATGGTGTCTGGACCGACAGGTCAGTTCCGCAGGTGTTTGGAATCACTTTAACCAGAGCCATTCTGTCCACTGGTTCGTTTTTACATTTCAAAATGTTTCCACTTAATTATTTCTTGAAGTAACTGGTTGATAACTGATGTAAGTTTCAGATGTAGAACCTGATATGGCAACAGCTCCCAACTAAATTACATTCTCCAACAGAAGAGTAGTTTACATCTATCACCATACAATTGACCTCTTTTACTTCATTTGTCCCCCGCTCCCTCTGATTGTCAAGGAAAATCTCTGCCGCAGCTTTCTGAAAAGCCGGAGAAAACACTTGCAACTTCTCTTCTGTTTTCCAAATGTTTCAAGCTCTCATATTTCTTAGCAATGTTTCCGGGTAGCATTAAATTAGATGCCTGGTGCGAAAGAAGTACACCCAGTACTCGTTTATTTTTCTAGAACATATCCTTTCAGTGATAGAGAAAAATAACAAGGAAAATTAAGACTTTCTAACAACCAGAAAGCATGGAATATTCTCGCAGACTTTACATAAGGGACTCTAAGAAATTTATAGAAATGGTTTATATATTGTACAATTCTTTTGGTCCTTTTCATTTTAAGCATCAGGGATACTAATGAACCTCAGCTTGACTTAGGAGTTTCAGTGACTTATATTTTATGGTGAATCCCTGGAATCTCACTAATGTCTATCTTGATTATTCCTAGAAAACATTTTCTCCCCCTTTCTGTGTGTGTGTATGTAACGAGAAGGGAATAGTAGTCAGGAATGGGCTGGCTAGCTTTTTAAAAATCATCTAGTAAGATTCAGTTTAATACTTTTAACTGTGAAATCAGCCAGTAAGACACCATTTAAACTTTTAAAAACACAAACAAAAAAATGCCATGGTATCCAACCACCATTTTGGATAAAACCTTTCTGTTTAATTTACACATGTATTTTACATTGCATTTGCTTCGTGTTTTGTGACTTAGAAAGCATTTTCATTCTTAATCTTTATAGCACCCTTTTAAGGTATGTTGGGAAATATATTCCTAATCCTAAAGTATGCTTTCTTCTACATCATAACAATTTATCTCCGAACAGTCCCAGCCAGACTGTAAGCTTTTGTAAGGCTGAAAGCACATTTTATATTTCTTTGTATCACATCAGTGCTTCTAATAGAATAAAGCAAATGTGTTTTTGTTGATTTCTCCATTGTAAAAATTTAATACAGGGGAACTCAAAACACCTACACGACATGCCAGATTTGGCAAACTCTTTTAGGATTAAGCAAATTCTAAATTTAAAGGACCCCGATCAATCAATTTCCAATGTATGTTTAAAGATGTGAAATCCAGAGAGTTGTTGTGAAACAGAAGTCTCTTCATGCCTGGCTAAAATTCATCTTTATTTCATTTCCTGAACCCTGGTCTGTTTCTCAGAACGTTGAAGGTAAAATTATAGAGAAATCACCATGTAATTTACAAATATAAAGAAATGCAAGAATTGGCTGCCATCTAGATTTTTGAGGAATTGCTTGATGACTTTTTAAATGTTAAAAGAACATGTAAATGTATGAAGAGACAATCTATTTGGAAATATAAAGCAAAGGATTGATGCTCTTAATCTTTTCATTATCATTTAGCATTTTTTTCTTAAGAAAAATTTTTAAATACTTAAACTATTTCAGCACATTCAGAAGGCTCTTGCTTGGAATAAGATGCCATAGATCTGAGTTTGGTTGTGATATTAAATAGTTGTCTTCGTGTAAGTCACTGCAAGCCATGATACACCTGTTTCACAAGAGATTTAGAAATGAAATGAGATGCTCTATAGGTTTTGTACTGTTTCCATGGAAAGGTATTATAACATGGTAACTATTACTGGTTGGAAGTTTGGAGACTGGCCAGCGATATTTTGCATAGCAAATTACCCCAAAACTTAGTGGAGTGAAAAAAATACCATTTTATTTGCTCATATTTTTGTGGAATAGGTATTTGAAAATGGCTTGACTAAGGAGCTCTTACTTGGGTCTGCTGGACAGTTGAGATGGATGTTTGCCATGGCTACAGTCATCCAAAGGCTTGACTGGCAGGCTGTCCCAGATGGCTCATTTGCCTGACTGGGACTTGAAGCTGTGGTAAGCTCAGACCAGCTTACTCACTTTCTTCAGTCTGGTGGTCTCAGGGTATAATTTATTACACAAAGATTCAATTTCCTTAAAGTGGATGTCCCAAGAGAACACAGCATCAATTCCCTTGCATCCCATTCATTTCTAGGTAGCATTAATATTTAAGGAGGGGGAGAAGCCCTCATCTCCCGATGGGAGAATTATCCATGATATTGCAGACATGTTTTAAAACTGCCTTGTCACTAGAAAATTCAGGGTAGAGAGAGAAATTAAAGGGGGCATATTTTGGAAAGTGAGACCATGTATTTACAATTCCTTTAAAGAATATTTTTTTTCCTGTTCCTAATTATGTTCTGTAGCAACATTTTTTTTCTTTCTTTTTTTGTGGTGTGGTCTTTGCAGGGAGGGCCTCTCAATTTTTACAAAGGTCTATCTGGCTCTCTATGAGAATTCTTGTCACTTGAACGGGTGACCTGTCCCTGAATATTTTCTTTATCACTTAACAAGGTGCATAACTTCTTCCTGTAGAGTTTCATTTGACTCATTTATTTGAACTTTGGTGGTTTTTGCCATCTTCCGGAATTCTCTAATCAGTAGGCAAATATTCCTAACCTTTTGGCAGTTTAATAACCCTATGACTTGATGCTATTATTAGCATGTATCCCTATCAGAGGCCAATTATCCTAGCAGATGATTAGGTTTTATCTCAGGCATCCCAGGTGGGGATTTTCCCAGCCTGCTTTGGGGCAGTCCCCCAGGTACCTCACAATCACGTCTTCTCTGGTGCTCCTCTAAGCTGCCTGCCAGGTGCAGTTTACTCTTCCAGAGAAGGATTTGCTTATTTGCATCCATATGTGTTTTGTCATGTAGAAGGATTGGCAGGGAAAATGGCTGGTGGTACAATTTCCTGCCCCCAGGTGAAGCCAAGCTTCTCATGGTGAAGTCCAGTGGGGCATATTTGGAGCGAGCAGCCTGCCAAAGAGAGCTCAGCTGTTGTGTTGTTCCCAGGCAAAGCCAAGCCTTTTCTGTAAGAGTCTCAGGTTTTCCAGAATCAGATTAAGGCAACAGAAGGAAGTGATGGTTCTGGGGAGAAATATGTCAATATGTGGATTTCCAGACCACCTGGGAGAATACAGCTAGCATATCTTCTAGTGACATGACATCTGGGGACTGTTGTCTTTGCTGTCCTTGCATTCATTCCAGCTCCTTTGTTAGAGCTTTCCTGACTGCGGAGAGTGCCTTCTTCGGAGAACTACATGGTCGTAGGTTCTCACTGACATCTCAGAAGTCACACTGCTACTACCAGATTTCCACACCATTGAGCCAGAAATGTTACAGCGCTGATGTTGTCATTAAACAGTATGTGGCGTCGGTTATTGTCTGTTGATTATCAAGAGTGTTCAGACTGACCGCTCTCCAACATTACTTACTAATTATGGCGAAAAGTCAGTTTTCGTAGCAGAAAGAGTCCAGGAATCAGACAGTACCTGGCTTAATTTCCAGTTCTTCTAAAGTACTGGCTGAGCACAGGGAAAGACGTGCAACTCCATTTTGTGTGTGTGTGTGTGTGTGTGTGTGTGTGTGTGTGTGTGTGTGTGTTCAGCTACAACCTGAAGAGAAGATGTCAGTGATTTTCAGAGTCATTGTCAACATCTGGTGAAGAACTGAGTTTTGTGGTCAAACAAATGCTGGGGAATCAGCCAACCATATGATCCCACAATGCCAGATTGCGTCAGAGGAAGAGGCATGATTGGTTATGACAATTATCTTCTGGTGCAGGAGAAATGGTAGTGTTAGGTTAAAGTCTAGCTGTTTGGACCAAAGAAAAATTTACTGTTTCACTTTGTAAACATCACTTTTAAAACATTAAAGTAATTGATCTAAGAATCATTTGTATTCCTTACTGGAGTAATCAGGAGTTAGGTAGAAAGAAATGAGTATTTTGAACAGGAAGAGAATTAATACAGGGAGGGAATGGAAGACTTTCAAAATGAATGGAAGGGTAGGAGGAGAAAATGTCTTTAGTAAGTTCAGGAATTTCAAGACACCTCTGCCAGTGAACCATTTGCCTACCTCTCTGAAGTTGACGGTTGTAGAAGGACATTCTGAAAGGCTCAGCAAATTGTCATATCAGCCACTTGCTGAAACCCTCAGTCTGCCCACCATTGCTTCATGAGAATTATTGGCTCTGTTATTTATTTATTTATTTATTTTTAATTGTTTTTATTTTTCTCACCTTCCAAATTTATGTGGAATACCCCTCACTTTGGTTCAAAGGACAAATGAGCTGATCAACATTGGAAATATTTTGTATGTGGGTTGGTATCTGTTTGAAACTATTAACTTGAGCGTGCTATATTATGGATGTTTTTTTTTAAATCCCAACCTTTTGGTACCTTGTAGTTCAGTCTTTATAGAAATTCAAGAGGGGAATAGTATACTGATTAAAATATATAGAGATGGGTACAAATTCAGTTTTGTTTACACATTCTTTCTAAAGTTCTGCTTTGTCATGGACATGAGCTGCAATCCAAAGCTTTGCCCAGGAGGCAAAGGCTCTGGAGGCAAAGGCTGCTGGTCTCTTCTGAAAGGTGAATTCTTTAGATCAATAGCTGCTGGACTCTGATTTTACTGAAAAATTGTTAGGCAATTAACTTTGAGCAAATAACTCAAATCCAGCAGTTTGCGTCTCAATCTATGTTGATAACTTGATTGACAATATGGTGCATTTAATCTATAACTGAGAGCAACCCATAGAAATATTCTACCACTTGAGGTTATTTTTCTACCTGGGAAGTGCTCTCTGCATAGGGGAACCTGGGAAGCAAGACATGGAATAGGTAGATCTTTTCTTTTTAACGTGAATGAAAAAGATTTTCTTATATAACTCGTGCTGAACTTTGGGAGTTATAAAGATGTATGCTTTAAGGCTAAAAGCCCTTTGTGGAAAATTCTGTACCCAGAATTTAAGCACCCCTGGGTGTCCATGAAGACATTTTTGCTGTGTTCTTTCTTACGCCTGTTCCCCTAAAGTCTAGACGTAGATTCCATCATGTTCTGTCCGCTCCTCCAAGGGCACTGTCCTTGTCTCATTTACTGATTCCATGTCTATAACTGCTTACACACGATGAAGTGCCAGTGTCCTTGGATTGCCCTTGAAGTGCCACAAGCCCCAAACAGTGCAAACACCCCCAAACCCAAAACTGAAAACCACCGAACAGAAAAAAGCTGAAGGAAACCTGCCTTTGTCATTGGAAAACTGTAGTCCGGTATAATTTGGCTAGAAGTAGTGCTTGTCAGTGAAATTTTGAATCACTGGAAAGCTGTGACACCCTCTGGTATATTTGTCTTTGTTTTAAAACATCTGAGCCACTCTCCGAAGCTCTGTTACTCAGCACTGCCTTCCAGTCCAGCCCTGTCTCTGACCCCAAGCTAACTGCAGAAGCATAAGCTTCTAGCAGACAACTTGGTTTGTTAGACGTTACCACGGTGATAAGAAGTTACCTGGGCAGATTAGATTGCAAATAAATCCATTTACACTGTGAAAGCGTTGGTGGGATTTGAACCCAAGGAATGATTATTTCCATTATGCCCACTTGAACATACAGGTCCAATCCCGTTTTGGGTGGGATGATGGTTTCTCAGGGGAAGAGAGAAGTAGAATGTCAACTGTCAGAAAATAGGAAAATACAATGACTTTATCAGCTCTCCTGGCATTGGTCCTGGGTGGGGAGCAAGCGTGACTAATATCCCCAATCTAGGAGCAGTTCAAACACGTCTTTCTGTGGCGTCAAATTGGAGATTTCTCAAGGGTCAGCTATGAGGTCTTAACCAAAAACATTTTTTTTTCTGTTTGACTTTAATTAAAACAAATGAGTCTGAGAAGGTCTCACCGAATGAATCACGAAGTAAAATTTACAAGGAAAGGTGGCAGTCTTGAAATATCTTTTTACTTATATATTTGCTCACCAAAGAATTATATTTTATAGCCCAGTCTACAAGGAGTTCCAGTTTGATTCAGGTGTTTTAATATATTTGGATGCAAGGATTCTTCATGCTGTGGCTGGGTTTTAATTGGGACTTTTGTAAACACTGTTACATGAGCAGGGAATCGTTTCGGCTTAGGAGTGCTTAGTTGCAGATATATAGCAAAAGGGTCCAGAGAAATTTTGGTACTTAACTAAAATAATTTTGGAACCCCATACCTTTGTGAAAAAATGATAGGTGTTAGTTTGGTATAATGTTCTTGTACTTTGCAGCATATGGTAAGACATCTGATTTAGAGTTGAAGAGCGTCACATTTTAGATAAAGTATCCAACTGTATAAACACATTGTTTCTGTAAATTTCTTCCTGCCTTGTTATTCTGGCACCTGCTGTTCAAAGAAAGGAAAGATGAAGGAAATAATACTCAGCACACAATAAGAGACTTAAAGTGGAGAAGGCTGGGATGTACAGAGGAGATTCCAAATGGAAAATCAGGATGGTTTTCAGTGTTTCTTAAAGATGGGGGAAAAGCCTTATTTTAAATAGGATATTACTGTATTTAACTGAGGAAAAAGGAATGAGGGAAAGTGAAATTTGAGAGGAAAACCAAAAATGCTTGTAATTACTTTTAGCTCTCAGGTGCAGAACTGGCATGGATTTTTGGAGACTCCCAAGTTCATCTTACAAGGCAGAGCTCAGAGGTGTTGGACATGAAATTCTCACAATTCATATGCTTGCTGGTAGAATTCCCTCTAGAATTCTGTTTTCAAGATGAAATGTCACTTCGGTAAATAAGAATGCCCACATCATTTATTTATGCACATTTTCATTCCTGGTGGGAAGATGAAAGAGTGGTCTCTGCAAAACATCTGAGTGATTTTGGAAGAGGGACATGCTGGAGGTCAGATCTCCCTCATGGGTGATAAGGGGGTGCTCTAGTGGATACTGAGCCTCCAAACTTTAGCCCCTGTGGGGAGAGGCCTCTGTTCTGTCCAGAGCCCTGGTCCAGAGGACAAGTGGAATGGCTTGTCTCCCAGAGACTTGACTATCTCATTTCGCACTCACCTTATGAGACAGAATATAAGGACCTCACTGGGATGCGAGAGAGTGTTGCAGTAGAGGTGAGTAGTAGAAACCCTCCAGAAAATGTTCTGAGCATCAGAGGTGGCAGATCTTTAACCAGGCATACAGCATCCACCTGGGAAACGCCTACCGAGTTCCAGGAGACTGGGGCTTCTGCCTCCTTGTGACCAGGTAACTGAGACAAACACAGGCTTGGGGTTAAAACATCCTGGGTTTGAAATTTTGACTCTGTGAAGGGCCCTGTGACCATGAACAACAGCGAGCTCTTTTGGATCTCTGTTTATTGAGAGGAAAAAAGAGCAGATGGCATATAAAATGCCCAGCAGAGGCCTTCTTTGCCAAAGGCAGAGGAGTCAAACAGTAATTTGCATTGGTTTCCCTCGGAATTCCTAAAGCAATTTCTTGGACTCTGAATCTTCTTGCTGAATCTTATAGTCTCTTTTTTGCCCCCCTTGGTTTTATAATTTGCAGACTTGGAATTAAGAACACCCAGAATCCTCTTGGACCATTTATAGAATGAGATGATGAGCAATTTCCTTGCAAACAAGAACATTAACTATCAGTCACTGTATAAATTCATTTTCACTCTTGGTTCCACTAAGTTTTCATCCTCTCTAAATACCAACCTTGGCTTAAATGCTCTTTTTTTTTTTTTTTTAAAAGGAAAGGTGCAGCCAGGAATGAAGGTGAGCAAGTAGGCAGGAAGAGAGAGGAGAACATGGAAGAGCTTTAGTTATTTTTAATTTAGTTGTTCACATTGCTTGTTCCCCAAATTTAATGCAACCACATGCAGAAAAGATTGGCAGGGACCTTAGAGAACAAAAGGACAACCACACCACCAGCAAAAAGGATTGCTGACCCAACTATAACTTACAGCATAAAAGTAGTATCATTAGAGTTTAATTTGCATCATAAATGTCTGTGATGCCCAGTTGTTTGGTCAAACCCCAGGCTAGATGTTTTTGTCAAAGTGATTTTTGAAGGTGATCCCTTTGAAACCCCTTGACTTTGAGTGAAACATAATGTGGGTGGGCCTCATCCAATCAGGCGAAGGCCTTAAGAGAAAAGACTCAAGACCTGTGAAGAGGAAGAAATTCTGTCTTCAGACTTTGAAGCAGAAATTCTGTCCACATTTCCAGGCCTCAGGTTCAAGACTGCAGCATCAACTGGCGCTGGAGTCGAAGCCTCTGGCCCGCCCTGTAGATTTCAGGCTTGCCTGCTTACAGTTGCTTCGGCCAGTTCCCCATAATAAATCTCTTCTCTCTCTGTGTGCATCCTGTTGGTTCTGTTTCTCTGGAGAAGCTAGGCTCATAGAGAAGCCCTCACACTGATGTGAGCAATGATCTGATTTACATTTCAAAAGATCACTCCTCCTATGAGGAGGAGAATTGACTGGGCAAGCAGAGGGAAGCAGAGATTAGCTGGAAAGTGATTCTGGTCCTGCAGGGGAGACCTGGAGAGTGGCCTGGGAGGGATCGGAGGCTGCTGAATTTGAGAAATAGTTTGGAGGATTTTCAGACAGATCAAAAGGATGTGACAGAAACAGATAAATCAAGGCTTAAGTTTTGGACTTGAGCAGCTGTGTGAATGATGCGCTGTTTATAAAGATCATTCTGGAAGCCTGGGTGAGGAGAAGGTGTGTAGAGGTAGAAAAGAAGGGGGCCGGGCCGATGCATCAATGAGGCAGAGTTTTATGTTGAGCATGTTAGTTTCATGTTGTCCATGAGCTGCCCACGTGGAGACACCAGGTGGACTGATGGGGCAGGCACATATCTGGAGATCAGCCTCACTTGGAGGAGACTTTTCCAAGTTCCTTTGCACAGCTCTTTTGTGGAGGCTGGACAGTGTAGTGAGGAACACACTCCCTGGAGCCAGCATGTTTGGATGCAAATTTCAAATCCATGCTGAGCCTCACTGTCTTGGTCTTCTCATCTGAAAAACAGGGATCATCATCCCTAATAAACTTACATTATTATTATTACTGTTATTAATATTTTAAAGGAAAGGTGCAGACAGGAATGAAGGCAGGCAGGCAGGCAGGAAGAAGCCCTTTATTTATTTTATTTAGTTTTATCTTTCTTGTTTCCCCTTGAGCCAGGGGTCCTGGTAAGTATTTGGATTAAACTGCTAGGCCATCAGCGTGTGCCTAAACATTGCTTACTGTGTGACATGAGGATGCAGGGAGTCAACACAATAAGCTCTTTTTTTTTTTTTTTTTTATTGAAGCAACATTGGTTTATGACATCATGTAGATGTCAAGTACACAGCACTATGATCTGTATGTATTGCATTATATTTGCTGCCAGAAGTCTAGTTTCCTTCCTCCACTGTACAGTTGACTCCTTTTAACCGACCTTCTTACCTCTGGTAACCACTGATTTAGTCTTACAGTCTAAAGCTTTATTTTTTTTTAATTTTCTGCATTGAGTGAAGTCATACTGTGTTTATGCAAGTTATCTTGCTAAAAGCATCAGACCCCCAGGTCCATCCATGTTGTTGTAAAGGGCAGGATTCCATACATAAATTTTTAATAGCCAAGTAGTCTTTCACTGCGCATAAGACCACGTCTTCTTCATCCCATCAAGCGTCAGAGGGCACTTAGGTGTCTCCCACACTTACCTATCGTGAATACTGCTGTGATCCGTATGGGGGTGCCTGTATCTATAAGCTTTTTGAATGTGCCTGGGTGACCGTTGAAAGTGTTATATAAAGGTTAGCTGTTCTTCAGAGTTTTGTCTTCTGACCTAGCAAAGAAATGGCAAGGTTGAGACCAGGATGTGGGAATGTTTGGCAGCTCAAATGCTCCCACAGCCAACAGGGGTCGGATGAAGCCACGTGGTTGTCTTCGCTTTGCCAGGACAGCGAACCCTTTTGGAGTGATTGCACCAGAAAACCGTGCTGTAATGAACCCCACTTTTCCAGCTGATTGCAGCATCAGGATATCTCATGACGCCCCAGTCCCCCATTACCTCCTGGCCTTCTCTGCTTTGTTTTTTTTCCATGGTGCATATCACCATCTTGGTCACTACATATGACATGCTTGTTCACAAGCTGATCTCTGTCTTCTCCAGGTGGGCTGTAAAGTCTTGGAATTCTGTTCACTGTTAACACCAGGAAGAATGCGTATTTCCTGGTGCCATTGTTCCCTTTCTCGCTTTCTCATTCTCCTTCTTCATATATTTTCCCATGAGAGAACCACGTCAAAAGGAAGGTTGGACAGGCCTATGATTCTGGCCCTTTCTGTGCAGAGCATCAATTTTCATTGAGACAAACTTTATCTCTGAGATGGAATTTCAGGGGACGCCTCTGATGGCAGTTTCCATTTTTGCTTTGGAAATCGATTCTGGAATTGACAGCCTGAAAGGGATGGAACTTCTTTTTTTTTGCTGTTGGCTGTCTACTGTTTCCCGGCCAGTCTGTACGTGTGCAGGATGCGACTCCAGTCGCAGATTCTCATCATAGATTTGTGCTCAGCGCAGCTTGTCGATGAGAGGCATTGAGAACTGCGCAGGGTGGAGGGTGATACATGGCCCAGTCAGTGTATGACTTATGACACCTACTGCAGGTCCAAGGCACTGTATTGATTCGGCGGAATGGACTGGACACTGACCTTCACTGCACTGACCCCCACTACCTTGCGTCTCATTTGTTTGTTCCCAGGAGAGCACTGGCATCATGCAGCTTTGTTCTAGAATCATTAACTTTTATTTCCCTCTACATTCCATCATGATTTTACCATACGGATGAAGAGTGGACAAATTTATGTCTTTATTTAGCACAGAAGCCCAAGTCCTCTTTCAGTGTCAGCTCTTTGGAGGCAGTTAATTTTATCATCTCTCACTGTGTGGTTTTAGGGCAGAGACTGTTTCCTTGGACATGCTGGTCTTGTGTCAACACAGAGTACATCTGATTCTTAGCATGACTTGTGGCAGCCCTTGTGAGCGATCCCCCTTAGCGTGTGGTATTGCGAGGAGTACTCAAAAAACATTTTTCAATGATGCTGTTCAGATTAATCTTTACATTAGAGCGGTTGTCTGATTTCTCGTCGTGGTGGTTGAGTCAGCCGGCACATGTTCATACTGGAGCTCAGCAGATGACAGGGGAAGTGAGTTAAATATTCATCCCCCAGGCTCCCTGGGAAGGGCCATTGGCAGCTTGCTGCTGGCCGGTCCTCCTTTTATCTGTAGAAGGAATGAGCGGGGGAGATAGAATTTTCCTCATCAACCATTCTCTTTGTTCTTGAAAATGCATGTGTGTGTGTGTGTGTGTGTGTGTGTGTGTGTGTGTGTGTGTGTGTGTGGACTGGACTTCAAGATCCCACCCGGAAAAAAGAAGCCGTTTCTCACTCAGGTTACAGTCCATTTTGCCTGTGAGTTTGAAGCATGTTTTAGGTCATCGGAGGATGGCCATTCCACTCCAAGGACTAAAATTATAGGGTGTTCTCGCTGGCGGGGAGCGGGTAATTCTTCTGCTAGAGAATGCCTGTTATACAGAGAAGACTTGGGGCTGAGAATTCTGGGCGCTCCTCCAGGCCACATTGCCCTCCGCTGAACGGAGAAGGACATTCCTGGCCCCTGAGCTCTGTCACGAGGTCTCAGAGCTTGGTTGGAAGTGCAGTTGTTTGGTTTCCTGGGCATTTATCTCAGGCAGGACATGCTCACAAACGTGCCTTCTGTTTCAGAGATGACTTGATGTTTCCATTGATGCCAGTCAGGCAGGTACATCAGTCAGTGAATCTGATTTCTGCAAAACCCACGCTGAGTCACTTTCTCATGGCTGTTGAGACTCAAAATTGTTCCGTCATCACCCAGGGGTTTGCCATTGCTGTGTTCGGTTCACCCGAAGGGAAGAAAATTGAACTGAGCAGCGGAAGATATGTGGACAATAAAAAGAAAATCATCCCCCCCCGCCCCCACCCTGCATAAGGTGAAAAGGGAAAAGAAGTCAAATAAAATCTTCAAAGATTAGAAGGAAGAACTGAGGTGGTGGTGATGGACTTACTGTATCATCCGTGAGGTTGATTTGCAATGATGCATCCCTTAGCCTGTCTAATGTTAGGATGCAATGTTCCTTCAGTAAAGTTAAGAAAATCTAAGAATGACGATTCATTCACAGTAAGTGTCATTTCCCTTGCCTTGGCTCTGTGATGTCACTACTATTGTTTGTATAACTTCCAGGCTGCTCACCCCACACTGCTTCTGGGGCAGGGAGACTCACACCCCTGTGAGATGTCGCTAGAGTCATTTTCATTTACACACAAATCTGTGAGCGTGTGATGTGTGCCAATGACGAGTGCTAAGGAGAAAGATGAAGAAAGGAAGCAGGAGAGGTCATCTGCATGGCAGGTAGGCCCGAGATAGGCACAGCATCTTATTTTGGGGGCGCTGCTCAGCTTTGTTAGTTAGACCCTGCGTAGTGCTATGTGGAGCAGCTGTGGGCAAAGCTGCCAGCGCTAAGAAAATGCAGTCCTGATCATGGACAGGAGGCATTTGTCCCTTTTACGTGTGATAGTCTTATGCAGATTCCTCTAGAATAAATGAATGTGATAAACTGGACCCTATGTCTTTAAGTTAGCTGAAATATGACATGGAATTTTCTTTGGATGTGGAGAGACTTCAGACATAAGAAAGGATATCTCTTACCTTTATTTTTCAGTAGAAAAGTCAAACCTTTGTGTATGGTTTTAATAGCAGTTCAAATAACAGAGCAAATTGTTTAAACTTGAAAGAGGGATCTTTCCTCCCCAAAGGTTTTATTTTTTAATGTTGATTCAGTCCTTAAAAGTTTTTTGGGTCTTTCCTGAAGTCATGTTGAAGCACCTTTTCTGGAAGTAATCGCCGAGAGTTGCTGTGTTCTCTCACCTTTGTCATTTTATAAGGTTAATGGTTTACAAAAGGGCTGCATTCTGCAGGTACTTAGTGTGAAGACGGGAAATTAGAAATGTAGGCTCCAGCCCTTTGTAGATACAGCTTTGTAGATGCAGCTGGATTAATTACAAAGTCTGGTTGTTATTGAGGAACAGACTCTGAGTCACACCAAATCTGACAGGTGTCCACCAAATCTGTGTCCACCAAATCTGACAGGTTCAAAAGCCAGCGCAGCTGGAAAGGGAGTCCTTGTGCGTCTTACCCTGACTTTCTCACATGACAATGGGGAGGGGAAGGGACCTGAAAATGCTGAAGGAGCAAGATGCCCAATATATGAACCCAGAGACCTTCTTGCGGTGGTGTGGTAGGCAGTAAGATGGCCCTGCCAAATATGTCTGCGTGCTATTTCCTGGAAGCCGTGGCTATGTTACCACCATCTATGGCAAAAGAAATGTTAAAGATGTGGTTAAAGGCACACACCTTGAGATGAAGACAGTGCTGGATTAACCAGGTGGACCCAATCTGCTCTTGCTTGATCGTAGATTCAGTGGAGCAAGGGGGTAAGGAGTCCAAGAGAGGTGGGTTTACGATCGCTGCCTTTAAAGACTGCTCACAAACCAAGGAAAGTGGGCATCCTTGAGAGACTGGACTGGCCCTCAGTTGAGTGCCAGGAAGGAGACATGGAGGTCTGAATGCATAACCCCAGGAGCTGCATTCTGCCAGTAACCCCCAGCGCCTCCAAAAAGTAGAGTCTTTCCACACCTTTCTTACTGTCTGGTGAGATCCACATCAGAGGTCTGACCTGCAAAACTCTAAGCCACTATGTTTGTGGCAATTTGTTAGAGCAGTGATAGGAAACGAATACAAATGCTAGCGAATTCATGCAAAAAAGATCAAGCGGGGACCCTCATCTGGGCAGGTCAGTTTCAGCTCTTGGAATGTGCTGCCATGTGGAATAAGGCAAAGCTGCATTTGCTCTTAGGTTTGAAAACACCTATTATCGACAACTCAGCCAGACTTCCAGGTCAGTTAAAATAATGACTAAAGGGCACATCTACACAAGAGTCAGACTTGTTATATGTTATCACAGAATATAACTTTTCATTTTCCAACAGTCCTAGGACTAGCTAGGAGACATAGCCTTTTTGTCGAGGTCTTAAAAATATACGAATTATTTAGTGAGATCTTTCTCTTCTTGTTTCTGGGTAAATGTCAGATGTAAATAAATAGATCCATTGCAATTGCTCATATTCCTTATGACCATCAATCATTTGTCATGGAAAAATGATGTGCTCAGTGATTAGGTCAAGTTTGGTACCAACTCTTTCTTGCTTTTGCCTCTAAAATTAATTGCATTTTCTCAAAAACCCATGCTTGAGGAAAGTCTTTGGAGCTCGCCTCTCTCCTTGTCCCAGGTCCTCCTTCTGGGGCGCCCCCAAACCACCGACTTGTTCATGAGCGTTGTGTTGAGGACCCACCTGCTCATGCAGAACTCTGACTGTGGGGGCCCAGGACCACGCAGAGATGTGATGTGGAGGCACAGGGCGTCAGATTGCCATGCCTGGATTGCTGCTAGGCTTAAATCTTACTGCAATTTCAAAAGATGATTTCCTCTTCTCAGGATATAAATTGCTCTGAGAGGGAGGACCTCAGAGCCCTTAAGAATGATGCGTTTGTAGACGGACCCAGTGAGGTCTGTCCTGCATCGATGTCGGCTCCTTCATAGGCCCAGGGGTTTGTGTTTGTGCCTGTGAGTTGAGTTGTCTGGCATCCACACCAGTCATAATCTCTTTCTACTTAGGCATTTCGGGCTTCTTTTGAACTGAATTTTGTCTCCTCCGAAGTTCATATGTTGCAGCCCGAACTCCCGATATGACCGTATTTGGTGAGAGGGGCTGTAGGAGGTAATTCAATGAGTTCGTAAGAGTAGGGGCCGAATAGGCTAGGCCTAACATCTTTACAAGAGAAACAGACACTAGACGTGTCTCCCTGTGTGCCCATGGAGGGAGATCACGTGAGGACGTAAGGCGGCATCTGTCCACCTCTTTGTCTGTCACAGAGAGGCCTCCCCTTGTGGGCACCGTGATGTCCAACTTCCAGCCTCCAGAACTGGGAGAAAATAAGTTTCTGTAGTAAAGCCCCCAGTGTGTGGTGTTTTGCTTTGGAAACCCTAGCAGATGAATAAAAATGCAGAGCCATTTTCAGGAGTTTGCATTTCTTCCTGGGAAGTCCGTGAAGAAAATAAAGCTTGGGACCTGTGGCATCATTCATTTTACATTTGAAAGTAAATATCTCTGACTACTGTGCAAGAAGGGGGTCAAAAATGGAAGTGGAGAGTCATCTGAGAGGCCGCTGGAGAGGCCCATGTGACAGACAAAACTGTTTTTTGGCATTTGAATGTGTAAAGCAAAAATGGCACTCTGAACTGTAGAATTTATACCAGTTTCATTGTGCAGTTCATAACACTGAAGGTGGGCACTGTTTCACAGCAGTCATACAATGCTGGGGGTTTTGGGGTTGTGGTTGAAAAGGTACACATTTTAAGTAAGATGGTGTGCTCTTAAGCTGACAGTGATTATTTTGTTTTTTAAGGAAAGGTGAAGGCAGGGATGAAGGTAAGCAGAGGTAGGCAGGCAGAGAGAGGAGGAAGAAGCACTTAATTCATTTTAGTTTTGTATCTTGTGTTTTGTTTCTCCCCTGCCCCCGACCCTGTGGCCCAGGACACTCACCCTGGTCCTTGGGATGTATGTGGACTGTGCCTGTCGAAGGTGACTGACCTAACTGTTACTCCACCGGGGTGCACCAGACAGTGATAATTTATTATTCATACTGTGACCTCTAAGTTAACATGAAAAAGATGCAAATACACACACACACACACACACACACACACACACACACACACACGCACACACGCCAGTAAAGGAACATCAATGAAATACTAAAATATTTATTAACTCATAATGAGGCAGAAAAGAAGGGTAGGGGAAAAGAGAAACAGATGGGGCAATTAGAAATTGAAGAGCAAAATGGTAAACCAAGATGGAGCTCGCTCTAAAGTTTTATTCAATGTAAGAGGGATGAATATACCAGTTAATTGGCAGAGATTGTCAGACAGAAGGGGGGGAAAAAAAAAAGCAAGATCCAATTAAATGCTATTTACAGAAACTTACTTTAATTATAAAAGCAGATAAAGAGTGACAACATAAGGGTGGAAAAAGATAGGCCATACAAATGATAAGCATGATGAAGATGGAATGGCTTTATTAATATCAGCCACGCTAGACCTCAAGACAAGGAATATTGAAAGAGACAAAAAGGAGTATTTTATAGTGAAAAAAATGTGCCAACTTGTAAAGATGTAGCAACTATTAAAATGTATATGCGTAATAATAGAACTTCAGATTACACAAAGAAAAGCATAAATTTAAAAGGAATTTGTGCAGCTGTAGTTGGAGATATTAACAGGTCATTTTAATAATTGATGTAACTAGTGAAAAAACAATAAAAATAGTTATGAACAGCACTGTTGAACTCCTTGATCTAATTGACATTTATAAAAAAAGGACATTCTAGAACTAGAATGCACATTTTTCCATTGGCATGGAATTTTCAGGATAGATGCTGACTTATAAAGCCAATCTCAAGGAGTATAACTTGATCCCTCTGTTCAAAGTACCTGTTAAAGGTAAATTTATGCCTTCCCTATGGCCAGCAAATACATACTTGTTCTATACCACAGAGAACTGAGTCCACTGAAGGACAAGATTGTCCGCAGCAACTTTATTCATGATCCTAGAAGCCAACTAAGTGCCCATCAGAATGAGAATAAATACACTGTGGTTTCTTCATTAAAAACTTAATGCAGAAAGAAAAGTACATTTTTGCTACATAGGATGATGTGGATGAATATGACAGAGACAATGATAATTAAAAATCCAGCCACAAACCGCGTCAGACTGAATGATTCCGCATGTGAGGAGCTCAAGGGCAGGCAGAACTCTTTAACAGTGATCAGAGGGCGAAGAATCAGAACTGTTATTTCTTGGGATGGGACACGTTGTCTGCGAAGGGCACAGGGAAGAGCATTCCACATGCTGACCATTTATATCTTGTCTCCACCATGTAAATGGAAGTTAAGTCCAAGTTGAAACAACTGTCTGCTCTGGTTCTAGGGGATCAGCCTTCATCCAGGAAAACCATTTTTATAAACAGGACCAGTCATGAGGATGATGGTTTTTCAGTCAGCAGGCCTAGTAGCTCCAGGTGACGCCCAAAGTAGCACTGGGAGATCTCCCCTACCCCCCAGTACATTATTTCCAGGTCTTAAGACTTGAACTGTGTGCTCCTGTGGACTGAAGCTTGCAAACATGGGTTCTTTGTACCAATTTTCCAACAAGTTTTTCTTGAGCAAATTACTGATGGACTCCATCCTCAAGGAGAGTTTTGATTGACTTACACGTGCAAATCGTCCAGAGCTCTTAGAAGTAGTTACCACAAGCAGATAGATGTGCCGATTGGTCTTTGAAGTGTGACCTTTGATGGGCAAAACTTTACAGCTTGTTGAAGTTAGTGTGAACCTGTGAAAGACTTGTTCTTGTGTTTTGGAAAATATGTCCCACTTTTCAGACGCTTGCTTCCCGTTCCTGAGCTCCCTGGCCATGGTTCCAGGTGCACCTGGTAGGTGGCATCTCTTCACAGCAGCCCAGACAAGCTTGGGTAGACCTGCATAAAACTTTTGATAGAAATTATACATTGTGATCTTCTCAGGGCGGCCGCACTTTGGGGGCCTCACATAAGTATGCAGCACAGAGACATGTGCTAGTCTAATCAGCAGAGACCGCTGGAGTCAAACTGACTCTGAGCCATGGCTTTCGTGTTCAGTAGCTATGCGTGTATCAGGCAATTTACCAAACTCTCTGAGCTGCTGCTGCTTTAACTGCTTCGTGAAATTAATAATCATGGCCTCATCGGGTTATGTTGAGGTTAAACCTCTAGAACGGGGTCAGGCGTATTGTCAGGGCACCATAGAGGGTGGCATTTTCTGATGGCGGGTGTGCTGCGGTGTTGAGATCAAATAGTGGAATTCTGACGTCCCCCCTCAGAAGCAGAGGCAAAAACATCAGTATAAAGTTCTGCACAATTAAATGAGTTCTCCTTACTTTCTGGATAATGGGGCTTATCAATTCTTCATAAAGCATTTTGGATTCTGGGACTGAAGCTCTAAAGACGTTTAATGACTAAATAAAATTTAAATGCCATTAGTGCTTCACATAATTATCGCAAAGTGCCAGAGGGATATTTGGAAAATAAATAAATTGAGTCGGTTATTTTGTTCTCCTTAAGATTTCTACTGAGATGTTAACGGACAGAAAAGCAGTAAAAAAATACTGTATGAAATTTATTTTTGTTTAAATTAAAAAAAAATCCCACATGGCTTTGCTTGGGAAGATGTGATTCAGAGTTTCCGAGTAGCTTATTAGCTTTTAGAATAAGAGTCAGATTTGAAAATTACCTAATTATACTCAATCTTGGTGCCACTGACATTACACACAATCACTGTGGAGCAGTTTCCTGTACCCTATAGTTTAATCTGGTGGTCCTTTTTTTTCTGAATGTCTGGGGGAACTTAGGGACCATTGTAAAAATAATTGTCATGGAAATGCTTCTGAAATAGCAATATTGCATTTATATCATGTATATTGAGAAGGAGCTGGGAGGAGTGCAGGGGACTATTGTCAAATAATAAAATAATATATGTTTATTATTTGTTCTTATCATCATCAGTGAAAGAGGAGATGGGATGACAAGGCAAATATGCTATGAAATACTTCAGTCTACTTAACAAAAGCAGGGATTTGGTTCAAGGGAAATGAGGCCTATCATTATTACTTCATCTGGACAAGAAATTTCTTTAAGCATTTTACCTGTATTATCTGATTGAATCCTTCAGTGCTCCTATGACAAGATGCTCAATGGAAAAAGCATTATTTTTTTTATCAACAAATACTTATTGATGTTTATTGTGTGCTGGGCATCATATAGGGTATTGAGTCCTCTCTTTTGCATCCTCAGCGAGTGGGGGGGTCACCGGCCTATAAATGGAAAGAATATAGTTTGTCATACATAGGGTGAGTCAGAATAAACAAAGCGCTATCGGTATTGATTTCTAAGCACAAAAGTTTGTAATAGGAAGAGTGAGAATAAACAAGGGGTGATCAGTGTTGATTTCTAAGCCCAAATGATTTGTAGAGAGGCATTCTTAATGTAGTCACTATGTCATCCAGGATTCAAAGGTTGTAGGGTCGGTAGGGATGACTCAAAACTCCTTTTGCAATGAAAGACTCAGCGATTATGCACTTCTTGCATCTGGACAGGACATTGTACTATGGCATGAAGAGTACACAGTCGGCCCAAGGAGAGGAATCTGGAAGATGATGACCAAGTCATGCCTACCTGGCTCCCTTTCCCGAACAGCTCCCATCGAGGATGCACCCATTGTCTAGAGATGTAGACTAGAAGGTGTGTTTCTGGTGGTGAGATGTCCTGAGAGGTCCCTGCAAGAGGGCAGGTGCAGGCACACATCTTCTCTAATGGCAGCGGCCACCCTGCTCCCTGTAGCTTTTCATCTTTGATTGGACTTCCTCATTGTTTGAAAAGCTAGAGAACCATTGACCGGAGAGACTGATTGACTCCATTTCCCCCCCATTTGGAGGGGCCACTTGCCACTGAGAGCCCCGTGTCATCTTACTCTGTAGTCTATAGCATGGGCTGCAGCTGAGCAGCTTTCGATGGCATTGCAGGACTTGTTCACTGCGCCCTGGCTTAACAGTGGCCCAGGGACCTTACAGCCCAGGTAAGCTCTGCAGGAATAATAATCACGAGGAGTCACTGTCATTCCTGTAAAGCAATGAATCTCAGCCATTGGATGCACAGCAGAACTTCTGAAAATACCCATGTCTAGATGCAATGCAGACCGTGAAATCAGACTGTGGTCCAGACTTTAGCCTATCTTGAAATATTCTCATGTGCTTCTCATGTACAGCCAGGGTAGCAAATAACTAATTTAAAATGATTCAGGATGAACACACTTAATAGTTAAAAGAAATGATTAATTTTGAGGGGAAAAAATTTAATGGAGTGAGAACATAGACCATTAACACAAAAAAGAATTAAATTTTCAAGCAGATGAAATAACAATGACAACAAAACTACTTCCTGAAAGAAAAATGTGTGGATTTCACAATTCAGTAAGAGAGTTAAATAGATCACTGGTGAGAACTCAATTATTGTCTTGGAAAACCAAGTGGAAGAAATAGCTTATAAGACAGACAAATAAAAAGAAATGAAAATCAGAAGTGAAGACAATTAACATCACTAAGTGAGAAAAGGAATAAATAAAAGTCTAGAGGATAATGAAAGAAGTAATAGAAACTTTTCCTGAGTAAAGAATTTCTTAACTCTAAAATTTAAGAAAGCCCAGTGGTCCTTAAATAGCATGGAAATGAAAGGCACCAAATATTAAGTGGGAGATAAAAGATCATATAATTGATCATTCAGTTTAAACATCTTTCTTCCTTCCTTCCTCCCTCCCTGCCTGTCTTGCCAAGGGATCATTCTCTTAGGAGAATACAGGATTCGGTTGGCACGTCACTATGGGCTCATGTAAGAAATCGTTCAAGTATAATTGAAAAGTGTTGAGTCGTCTCAATGGGAGAGGAGAATATGACTTGATGTGTATTTACACACATGGGCTGTGGATGGCTGGCCAAGTGGAGACGGCCTGGGAGTGAAAGCGTTCTGACATTTTCATTCAGTACCGGGGAAATACAAATGGGCAAATGGACTTTCTCGGTCGGTAGCACAGTTACTTAATCTTTATTCCTCAGTAGAGAAATGTAGATTTTATCATAACCATTCGGAATGGATCCATAACCTGTAATAATACAGGAAAGTGTGTTTATTTTTCCAAAGTAACCAGGCATAAGGGTAGTAGGTCTGGGAAATCATATGAGGAAAAAAAAAAAAAGAACTTGCTGAAATGAGTGAAAATGAGAAGAATAAACACAAACAATAATAAACAGATTAAAGTGAAAAACCAAGGACATAAATGGCTACAATGTGTGAAAAATACCAGCTGAATTTCTATAACACAAGTTAGAGATTCTCAGAGGAGGTTAAAATGCAAAGTGTACAAAGAAGATAGATTGACTAGTGGTACAGCAAAGGCACTGTTATGTTAATATTATGTATTAAATGCAATAAACATAGGACAAAGTTCTGAAAAAAAGAAAGATTTGGGACAGGGAAAATTATAATGGTAGGTTTTAATGTAGCGGGTTAGAAAAATATTAGTGATCAAGTCAATAGAAAAGCCAGGCTACCTTGCACTTTAGTTTTGCAATTAAGGGCTAAAAGCAGTATGCACTAAAACAACATTTCAGCTTACATGGAAAGAGCAAGCATTATTTTTTGGTTCATGGTCATGTACAATGATAAAATGAATGACTATTACATAATAAACATTTAGAGATTTTGTAGGTCGTATTTCTGATTTTGGCTAATAAAACTAGAAACCAACAGTACAATTACTATAAAATCTTAACTACTTGTAATTTAAAAGTGCAGAACCTCACTGAGTGAATAAATGTCAAATATCACAAAATATCTAGATAAGCAAAGACCAAATGCATGGTAGTAATGTGCCAGCTCTTGCTTTATTCAGAGAAAATTAATGATTATCGTCATTGAAAGAAAGGCTTATAATAAATATAATGACCATTTAACTTAAGATTAGAGAAAGCATGAAACAACATACTGAAAGAATGGAGGTGGTAATCCACAGTGATATAAAAGATAAAAATTAAAGAAAGAGAAAACTCTATTGTTTAAATAATACATATACCCTAGATATGGGCCTTTAAGAATAAAAAACACCTAGGATGTTTGACTATGGAAAATATGAAAAGGTAAATTTAGATAATAATTAGAAAAAAGCCTAGTTGACAATACCACAGATACAGAAAACACAGTTTCTAAGAGAATATTATGTGTATTTTTTTTCTGGAGATCATATTTTATTGATAACTGGCTTCCTATTTCAGTATTTGGAGTTTGTTTCACCAATGGTTTTTTCCCATTTTGCACTTGACCCCCATTGCTGTGGTAACTTCCATTTAGGTCTGATGTTTTTTTCCATAGTATCAGGGTACTCAAATCATGTTCATACCACCTCGGTCTTTCAAACAGTACTGCTTTCTAGCAGTAGCAGAGGGTTATCAAGAAGGAATTCACCAGCGGAGGCAATCTGTCTGTTTGTGTGTTTTTTTTCCTGAACCAACACCAAATGAACTAAGAGATTCCCCTGTGATTTCTGTTGAGTCATTTAGAACAAGAACGAACTCTCTTCTTTATTTTATTCTTTTTCGATGGTTTTATTATTTCTTTGTTTGCATCACTCTCTGTATTTTAAGATATGGATGTCGCACCGCAGTCTGTGCATCTCACACCATACTCACCACCAGGGTTTTAGTGCCCTTTACCACCACTACTTTGTTTCTAAAATTCAACCTTGTAGGGTAGTTCAATGTCAAGTTTTCAGACTGTTGCCATCATTGAACTGGTTTTATTGAACTGGTTGAAATGCTTTATTAAAAAAGAAATACATTTCTTTATGCTATTGTAGTATCATGAAAATGCAGTGAAGGGTCTTCAACTTAGTCCTGGAAAAAATATTTTAAAGGCAAGGTGCAGGCAGGAGTGAAGGTGAGTAGGCAAAGGGCTGGAAGAGAGAGGAGGAAGTAGCATTTTTCATTTATTTTATTTAGTTGTTCATGTTGGTTGTTTTCCCTGGCCCCAAGACACGAACCTGGGTCCTTGGGATGTATGTGGACTGCACTCAATTCCTATTCCACCAGGGCATTTCAACCCTTGAAATCTTAATAGGAACCACATAGAAATGTACTACTCTTTGGTATAAAGACCAGTGTCATGACATGGACGTTCCTGGGATAAAACTGGAAATGGTGACGGTAACGCCTGGGGAGGTGTGACTTTAAAATGGACAGAGTGCGTTTCTAGAGTCCAAGCATAGAGCCTTCGAATGCAACTGGGCAAAACCACAGCTGGTGAAAACGGCCAGCACTGGAGATTGTCATTTAAAAATGACTCTTTCGTTAGGCTGGCCAAATTTCCTTGAGACAAAAATGGGACATTGGGACGGCAAAAACAGGATGGGGAGAGGGAGGAGGTGGAGCAACCCGAGCAGAAGCAGGGCAGCCAGGCCAGCAACAAGTAAGTGCTATGTGATGGCCATTAGTGATTGCATAGTAAAGACGTGTGATCCAGCAGAACTTCATACAAATGGCCATAGCTAGCTGGGTAAGGAATTTTGGCACCTTAGGCAAAAACGTAATTGGGTGCTCCTATAAGCTCTGCTCTAAATGTCCTACCTAACACATACTGCTTTAACCATCCTGGTGCCAGAAATGCCCGATAACCCCCACAGTGCCAGAGATAACCCCCATAGTACTTAACGCCAGCTCAGCCATGGTGCAGTGTCCTGCTCCCTTTGAAGAAACACACTCCAGACTCACAGGGTGCTGGGGAGCCCTCTTTCCCTGTGGCTCCTGTTTCCTTACAGCGGGTGGGAACAGGAGTAGAGGGGGTGGCCCACTGGAGTCAGCACCAGCAAGGGCTGTCTTTAATGTGAGGTATAAGGGGCAGCTGCTTTTGGACCCCTCAGCAGACCGGGCCCAGGGCAACTCAACTACCCACTCTGCCCCATGTTAAAGACGTCCCTGGTTTATTAAAAATGGGACAAAATTGACATTTTTATTAAAACGACAAGACGTCAGGAAATATGAGAAAAAAACCTAACCCAACAACAATGATACTGCCCTGTTTAAAATGGTACATAGGGTCAGCCTACTTTTGGTATATTGAAAAATATCTTTTCCCCATTTCTGCCTACATTTCCTCACTTCCTCCAATGACTGAGACTTCCTTTGTCTTGAGTAGGTACTAACCTGCTTTCCAGGGCTTGCCCACAGATGGTGCTCTTCCTATGTTTACCCCAAGCAAGTTCTCATCAGGGCTTATGCTGATGAGCAAGAGAAAGACACTGTCCGGTGACTTCATCACTTTCTGACTGAAGTGTGGTTTACTTCCACCACTCTCTACACTTTGACAAACACGTATTATGATAGCTTAGCATTGTTTGGAGATTATAAGGCTGAATTTGTTCAAAGGAATGTTAGAACACAAATTGTTTCTACTTCTCAAATGAGAACCTGAATTTTATTTAAAACAGATTAAAAAATTCACATAGAACTTTTAAGATTGTGAATTCTTATACTTCTGATCTGGAAGATGTATGTCCATTGGGTCTTACTTAGTGGTTTCTGTTTTTCTATTCCTCTAAAGCAAGAAAATAAAATAGCGTAGGTACAGTGAGTAAGGGAAGGAGTATTGATTTTACTTCATCTACTGCAGTCATCGTTGAAACTAAATGATGTGTTTGAATTTTGTCTTATCATCTGTGTATTTATTCCTACACACTTACAGACAGAAAGGTCTGTTCTGTTGAAAATCCATGAATTTGTAACTTAAACCTTGAATTATGACAGATAAAATGATCTGAATTACTATAATGCACTTATTACAAAGCTCCATTTCCCTATGCCGCAGGATGGAGATGATACAAAATGATATTTATTATTTAAGAGATGCTGTATCAGGCAAGAAAAATATACAAGCCAGTACATCTATTTTCAAGTGATTAAATGAAAAATAAACACGACGCTGAAATGTTTGATAGTCCTAGAAGCAATTTACAAGGAGTATATGATAATGTAGACGTTTATCCTGCTTTTCATCACTGCGGTCCATGTTCCTGGATCTTAAATTCTGTGGAAAGGTTTGTAACTCTTGAAGCTGTTCTTCGCTCATCTTGATCCTTCCTCAGGAAAGGAAATTAGGTTGTTTAGTATCTTTAGTAAATTGTCCTACATGTCTGTATTTTTCCTTCAAAGCAATAGCTAAGACAGCTTAGAGAATCCTTTCGTGTACACGTCATCCTGAGGACTATTCTGATTTTATGACTTGATAAGACCGTGTATCTGTCCAGTAACAGAGCTGGAAACTGAGGTACTGCTGTAGTATCTAGAATACAGAGCATGTGTGCTTTCATGTTTTCATGGACAGAACAGAGGAGCTATCACAAGAGGCAGCAGGCACACAGGGGATGCTGTGTCTATCAGGTTCCTTTCTGGGACCACTTCATAACTTCATAACTGACTCTAACCTCCTCCTTAACTTGGTTCAACTTCATTTCTTATCAATATTGTTCACTTTTATTTTGTTTCAGCATTTGCTTTACTTTGGTTGATCATCTTGGTTGTTTCCCTCCAACCTGGGGTCTCTAGCCTGGGACCTCGGGATGTACATGGACTGTGCTGGCTGGAGTCTGTGGACTTAACCGCTGCTCCACCAGGGTGTGCCCATGTTGTTCTCTTTTTGAACAGTTGTTCCTTCATCATGTTTGCCTGGGAAGATCCTAACTGTGCGCCAGTCTAACTGTGCATCTTATTGAAACACACACCTAGGTTTGTCCAACACTGCTGAGCACAGCTGTTAATCTCTGTCAATTTATAATCCTTGTCTCTACCAGGGGCGATCCCTCGCCTCCCTCCCTCCCGCTCTCCCAGCCCCATTTCTGTCGAACTTAAATACTCTTCACACGTGTCCTGCTCCACCACTACCTCCCCATTCTTGGCAAAGGATCACTTGTGATGCCAAAGGGCAAAGAGAGTCTATTATCTGTAACTGCAGACAATCATGCTATTCAGATTCACATTTATTGGTCTTAATATCCACTATCCATCTCCTAAGCCATTACATTAATCACCTGCTTTCCATTTTAACATTATATCTACATCAGACTCTTAAACCATGCCCTCAAGTTCCCATAGTGATCTGGACCCATCATTTCTCTCTCCTTCCCATGTCTTTAACCTCTTCCTCTCTCCTGACCCCTCATTCTTGGTTTTGCACTCGTACTTACCTTCATCCATGTTCCTAATTCTCCTCGCCTTCGAACTCAAGTCCCACAGGCTCTGCACCCTCATTCCATGTTCTTTCCTCAACTGGAATCTGCCTTTTGTCCTTTGTGACTCAGTAACATTTCTCTTGCTGCATCACAATAAATTATTTGTGGCTCATTCCGAATGACCACTGTTTTATTATTATGGAATTGTCTCTTTCATTATATATTGTATTTGACCCTATATTCCTTGTTTAAATAGTCTCAGATTCCTGTTTATTACTTAGGTTTTCTCTACCATTTTTGGCTAATTCTCTAAGGTCCATTTGTCTTACCTAGTTTTTACATAGAAGTGTTTTCAGGTTTCAATTCTGATTTTTCTTTCATTTTTCCTTCCATCATCTTTATAGGCAATTTTATTTATTTCCAGGGATGGAATTTATTTATTTCCAGGGATGGAATTGATAGCCACATGTTCATAATTCCCAAATCACTCTCTCAAGGACAGAAGAACTCTTTTTTGAGTTTCAGACCAAAATTATCTGACATCTCTTAGATATTCTACAGAAAGTCAAAACTCTGAAATAGAAGCCATATTTTTTCCTCCTGTTTTAACATTATATAAATATCATCAACCCAAGATTTCAAAGTCAGTAAAATAGGCATCATACTTAACCCTTATTTTCCTTCATCCTTTATCCCTCACATCCAATCATGTATTGAGTTTTTTTTTTTTTTTTTTTTTTTCTAATGCTTAGGTATTTTTAAAATGTACCTATTTTTCTTCTTTCCCACTGAAGCTACCCTAGTTCAGGGAAATATCTCTTGTCATTGGATCTGGCTTCTTGTTTCTTGTTTGCCTATGCCAGGCGCAGTGCTAATTTCCTTCCTCTAGAACTGGCCCTCGCCAATAAACTCTGTAAGCTAGAGTACTATTCTCATGTCCAAATCTGATTATGAAAGTCACTTGTGTTAAGATGGTCTCACCTTTGCCTGCAGAGTCAACATTTTAAGCATGCTTGCTAGCGACTCAGGATAAGATCTTTGTGTCCTTTTCTCATCTCATTTGCACTATAGTCCAACTTGGTTAGACTGATTTTGATTGCTGAAATGAGCCATATTTTAAGTTGCACTTCTGATTTTGATATATGATCCTTTTCTTTGCTTGCTATAAAGCCTGTGGTTCAACTGAAGGCAACACCAGCCCAAAGAAAACCCAAACATAACTTTAAAAAAATGGAAATAACATTGATTTATAATATTAATAGTTGGATAATCTTCTGTGTCAACACCTGTATCTACTGCATTGTGTTAAACACCATCTGTCTAATTTCCATCTGTCACCAGACAGGTAACCCCTTTTACCTGATTTACCCACCTTCTCCCCTCTGGTGACTATTTTTTGTTCTTAGAGTCTAAAAGTTTGTTTTTGTTTTGCCTTTTTAAATTTTTTTTTTTTACCACATATTAGTGAAATCATATCGTGTTTGTCTTACTCTCTCTGACTTACTTCACTCTTTGTTCATCCATGTTGTTACAAATGACAGGATTTTATAATTTTAATAGCTGAATAGTGTTGAATTGTGTATATATGCCACGTCTTCTTAGCCACTCATTTGTCAATGGGTACTTAAGTTGTCTACACATCTTTTGTGAATAATACTGCAACAGACATATATCCTTTTGAATTAGTGTTTTCATATTCTTTGGATAAGTAGTCAGAAGTCGCATAGCTGGATTATATACATTTCTGTTCTGAATTTTTGGAGGAATAGCCATACTGTGTGGTGTCTGGATCAATTCACATTTGTACCAGCGGCACATGAGGATTCCCTTATTGCCGGTTTCTTGTCTTTTGGAAAATAGTCATTCTCAGAGGTATTGGGTGATTTTTCATCATAGTTCTGATGTGCAGATGATGAACCTCTTTTTCCTATGCCTTTTGGTCATCTGTATGTCTTCTTTGGAGAAGTATGTCTTCAGATCCTCTGCCCATTTTTAATGGGGTGGGTTTTTTTTTTTTTTTTTTTTTTTTTTGTGGTTGTATGAGTTCTTTCTATGCTTTGGATGTAAACCCCTTGTCTGATACATGATTTGAAAACATCTTCTCTTCCATAGGTTGTCTTTTTGTTTTAAATAATGGTTTCTTTTGCTGTGCAGAAGCTTTTTAGTTTGCTGTAGTCCCATCTCAAACAAAGCAACCTTTGACAGACTGACTGAACCACTTGCAATGGTAACTGTACAGAAAAACAGTCATTTCCAGGCACCGATCCTCTGTCCTTTAGACTCTTTTGTTCTATACTTGGGATCCGGCAATTAATGAAAAATTAAGAGACATCCAAAAAAGTAAGGAAAAGCAACTCATTGTAAAGAGATAAGGTATCAACTGAACCAGACTCCAGTGGGACTGAAATGTTAGAGTCATTACACTGGGATTTCAAAATAAGTTTCATCAAAATGAATGGGTCAGGTGGAAAAGATTGACAGCACGCATGATCAGCTTAGAAATTTCAGCCGAAATAAGGAAACTGGAAGGGGGTGAGGGGGTTAAATGGAAAAACTAGAAATACAGTCGTGATATCAGTGATGACTTCATTTATGATACAATACAGTTGAGGAAAGTCTGTGAACTAGAAGACAGCTCAACAGAAACCATCCACACAGAATATAAAGAGAAAAAAGAGGAGAAAAAAAGAGAACAATACCTAAGCACTATAGTACTATATAAAATGGATTAAATTATATGTAATTTGAGTTCAAGAAACAAAAAAGGAGAGTGGTAATAGGGGAGAAGAAATATTTGAAGTGGTAACACTGGAGAATTTTCCAAAAAATTGAGGCATGGAATCATTAATACAAGAAGCTGAGAAAACCCCAAGCTAGATAAATCAAAACGCACACTCACAAACTAGACTCATAGTCAAATTACTGAAAACCAAAGATTAAGAGAAAATCTTGAAGGTAGTTAGAGAAAAAGGAGGATTACACATACTAATCCTCTCTGTTATTAATTAACAGCTATCTCCTCATCAGAAACTTTGTGAGCCAGGAGACAATAGGGTATTTAATTACAGTTATTGTATCTTTACTGATTTTGAAATTGTCGCCACGGTGACCGGAGGAGACAATCCCTGTTGGCAGTGTATCCTTTTGACATCATTCTAGCATTCTTTGATAGATTCCATGCTTTGTGTCATTGAATAATGTTCCAGGCACATTTTGTACATTTTCTATTTGAAATTAGCCATGTCTCTAAGAAGCCTTGCTTCTTTTCACATTCCACAGTCTGAGTGGAAGGGATGCTAATTTGATGGAAATGATGTCGGCGATGGTTTCTAGTCCCTTTTAGTAGCACAACTAGGAAATACTTATTTTTTTGTGGGATAAAGTATATCATGAGTTCATACAGATAATTCAGCTCAAAAATAGAATTCTTATTTAGCCTTATGTATATTATCTCTTTTTTCCCTTACATATTATCTTGTTCCTCAGTGACACAAAATTGCTTATTTTCTTTAACTCATCTTTTACATAGAAAGCAAATAACCATATCGATACTATCAACAATAATATAACACTAAGCAGGTAGGGATATTTTATGAAAAAAACAAAAAAACCCAAAACATTTAAATAGTAACCCTAAATCAAGTATACCATGTTATTCTCTGTGTGAAAATATAAAGGACAGGACATACATATATATATACATAAATTATATACGTATTTATCACTCACCCCCCCAGTGGCCCACTCTCTCCATATCCTTGGGTTTTGCATTCAAGGATTCAACCAGCTGCAGGTGAAAAAAAGTACTTGATTAGCTCAGGGAGAATTGAGCTTTCTTCTCTTAAATCTTTTTTTTTTTTTTTTTTTGTTAAGAGGAAGGAAGGCAGGCAGGTAGCAGACAGGAAGGCAGAAAGAGGAGGGGATATTTCAGTCGTTCATTTTTTTTAGTGTCACCCTCGGCCCAGGCCACAAACCCAGGTCTTTCGACTGTTTGTGGACTGTGTCCCAGGCGTGGACTTAACACCTGAGCTAACAGGGTGTGCCCCCTTTCTTGACCTTTTATTTCTCTTTTGCACCATACTCTGACCCTTTCCATGTAGTTCCATGTAGATGATTTTTTTCTCCCTATTTTACTACTCTAAGCTCATTAATAGTATGGGATTTATCTTTGTATATATTTTGACCTCTGTATTTGTCTTTAGGAGGGCATAGCCAAGGGGGTGGACAAATGAGAGCTGAGGAGGGAAGGAAGGAGAGGGTGGCGGGGGGAGAAAGAGAAAGAGAGACTGACCCCCACCCCACCCTCCCTGGATTTTCCATCTTCCAAACTTGCAGGCTAGTTGCAGTGGTTGAAGTCAAGTGGACAGAGGACCCTGGGAGGGGAAGCTTGCAGAAGATACTGAGCAGAGCAGGGCAACAGAGAGGAGTGTATCTGGAGATACTACTATTATTCTCAAATAAATCTCTGCGTGTGTCTAACTGCAGTGAATAGATGGTGCTAGATAATCTTAGGACCCCAATAGTTATTCTGCAGCTGATCAGAAACTTCTGCTCAATTTATTTAATAGGTTATATATAGTCTGTGAATAACAGTGGATGGCAGTGTGAAATTATTACACTTTTTTTCCAAAGTCCTTGTATTTTCAGATCTCTTAAATTTCTAAGCTTTCTTGAACCCTAGAAGCCCCTCAAGGTGAATCATGGCCTGGAATTGAAGATAACAGTTTTATTCTCCTAGGGCAGCTAGCTTTGGCTTAGAATAGCTCCTGATATAAATCCCAACATCAATCTAACATTGTTCCTATCTATGGTAGATGCGAATATGGGGATGTATCAAGAAATAATGGAAGAGATAATATACTTTTAAAGAGAATAGCCTCAGACTCTTGGTGAGAAGTAATTCTGGGCACAGGAAAGAAATCTTTAAAGGTAGAGCTAATCTTCATAGGAACTGGAGAAGTACTTGATAAGCAAGTATGTATTTTATTGTAAAAGAGATTTTTGTAATCTATAGCACTGAAACAGTCTAATTTTCCTCCTATCGCTCTATACAGATAAATACATAAATACATAGATGTACAACATATGTTATGTATAAACACACACATGCTAAAGATTCCCTTTTTTATTCACTATAAAGCTTTAATGCCCTTTGAAATCAGAAAGGAATGAAGGTGTTGCCGTTTTAAGTTCACGAGAGGCTACAGTTCTCAATTATTATTGAGCAGGAATCGTACCTGTGCCGGAAGGCTCTGGTGAGTTAAGGATTTTGTTCATTTCCTGAGCATGAATAATGAATAGGAGAGAAATAATAATCAAATATCAATGAACCCCTGTGTTTGTTATTATTTATAGATTTGTTCACACTGTTAGAAATCCAGTGTAACAGGTCTGATGCTGTGGAGCCCTAGAGGGTTCTTAGAGGAGGACAGGGGACAGCTGCATACCTAGATTTTAGGGCCGTGTCCGTATAACCAGAGAGGCTTTTTGTCCTATTTGGAGAAGTCTTCCACTTTCTCTTTGTCTGGAGTTACCTGGCAGATAAGAAAGGACTTAGCTCAAAATATTCTTAAAATCACCTGTAACCACTTCTCTGTATATATGCCTGGGAGCCCAGGACTTGTGGGAACTACTCATCCCCATGCTCCTCCCTGTCCCCACCTTTTTAAGGATCCCCCTCCTATTTATGCTGTTTCTTCTCTTTGCTTGTCTTCTGCATTTCTCTCCTCTTTGATTTTTTTCTCCTCTCTGCTTTTTCTTCTTTTCCCTCCCAATTATTCTCTTCTCTTTTCTGCCATCACCCCCCCATCTTCTCCTTCTCTCTCACTAAATGGAGAGAGTCGAGTGAAGAGTGAATAAATGAGGGGCAAGAATCAGATCTAGGGAGGGCTGGGTTGGTGCTCTGTCTGATAACCCGTGTCAGGCCTTTTGCTTTTTGACTGACTTCTGAAGGATATTTTCTTTAAATGTTAAAGCCATCAGTGGATTTCAGACCAGTGGAATAAACAGACCTGACTAGTGTTTTTAATAAAATCATTTGATCGATGTGTCACAAAGTGATGACAGGGTCCAAAGTTAGAGTCTGTGGGGCAATGAGGAGTTATTGCTATTTATAATGCAGTGAAAGGTCAGTGGGTGGGGGCCGGACACTGAAGATGAGCAGGGTACCCTGAGGGCCCAGACGAACAGAGTAGAATGTCCTTTGTATATAGTAGATGAATAATTTCTTCATTATTTCTTGAACTACAGGTCTTCTGATGTCAGGTCAAATTCTTTCATCTTTTTCATACTTTCATCTTTTTTAATTTTTGATTAAAATGATCTTACTTTGGATTTAAATGTAGAAGGCTATGTTTGTCATTTGTAACTTTTTCTTTCACTAAATGATCAGTCGGAACAGCTTCTGAATTCCACAGGTTTCTGTTGAAAAGTCAGCCCTTTGTCTTCATCTTGCTTCTTCAAAGGTGATTTTTTTCCCTGACCCATTTAATATTTTCCCTTTGCTCTGATTTTCTTCAGCCTGATACTAAAGTGCCTTTTGAGGTTTTCTTTTATAGCTGCCAGAACTGGGACTCCTTCCTGGGTACTTTTAACTCTCCCCAAGGCATTCGACATAAAGTCTAGGTTGAGGACCGTTAACTTACTGTGTTCAGAAGACTCGTATATCCCGCAGTGTAGACCATTTTTCAGCAAAGCAAGAACCTTTGCCAGTGAGGAGGTGTGGGCTGCCTTGCCCAGAGACTGCTTACTTGAGATGATGGAGCCGGGGATAATTGTTCAGATCCCTGAATATGTGGTTCATGAATTGCTTGATCTCTTTTGGCACGAATGAAGTTGGCCAAACGCCATATATTTCTGGTGTTGAAAATTCAGTAGGAATACTAAAAGATTTTAAACACAGCACTGAGAAAATTATTAGTAAAATAGTGGGGTGGCCATCAGGCTGACAAGGCAGAAGGAAACGTGGTCCGGGATTGGTCTGTGTCAGGCTCTTCCTCCAGGGTGGCTTCTGGAAAAGGAATCTTTCTGTATGTTCCTCCACAAAAGATGGGGCTTTTTGAATAGTTTAAAAGTGAACATATGAGCCCCCTGCTGTTGCTGAGGAGGATAATGTGCAGGCTGTGCAAGCTGTGGACTCGGGTTCGAGACCTGGGTCAGATAGCTAAAAAATAAAGTGAACACATGCCAAATGATGGAGAATATGGGGGAGGGCTTTCTATAGTTTTCCCATCCAGATTTTTCTTCTTGGCTTATTTCTCCCTTCTTGAAAATGAGGGATGATGAATGCAGGGACTCAGGATTTGGAGTTCACTTTGATTTGCACACTTTTTTAAAGACAGTTGTTTACAAATAATGGTGAGGGGGAAAAAGGGAGGGGGGGAGGAGAAAGAAGAGGGAGAGAGACTGAGATAAATTTCAAGGAGAAAAGGAAGTAACTGCAGATAATAAATTGATCAAAGCACTATCCAAAGATGGCACAAAATTATCTGAAATAAATTATATAGAACAAGATTCTTGAATTGAGATGTCTGGCCTATGTTTTTGACTGAAGTTTTGTACTAAAAGATGACTTGATCAAAGTTTCTTCAGCTGAAATTAACCTCTTTAACTTTCTCCATCATAGATGATATTTTTCTTTTCCCTGATTATTGCTAAACTCCTTAAAGTTCCCTGTTTTTTTTTTTTTTTACCATTAATATTAGCTGGACATAAACATAGGAATACATTTTTATTTTAAACTTATGATATATCTTGAACCTAACCTTGGAGTTTAATAATTTACAAAGTACTTGCCTTCTAAAAGAGGGGCAAGATACAAAAAAAAAAAAAAAAAAATGATCTTATAAAGCTGCTATCACCAAATAATATAGAATACAAGTTAACGTATCTGTCTGTAGGTTGATCAGTGCAATAGTCCCTGAACATTATTGCGTAAGGGAATATTCTAAAGTGCCAGATGTTTCATTACTTGAGTATATTTTTATAAAATGGAAATCCATTGATTGCCATCAGATGGAAATTAGAAGGAAAATCAACTATTTCAAATCATCTCATCAATTTATTTTATCTGATATTTTAAGCATATGTATACATATATTCTCAACCATTTAAATATAATTACATATGCATATACTTATGATTTTCCTAACTCATTATGCACTGAAATTATTATATTTTTCTAAATGTTTTCAATTTCCTTGGAAAAATGGCAATAGTGTACATGTTGAATGTTGGAAGGTAGTGAAATTATTTATAGGAAGTGAAGAGAATATGTATCTGAATTTATTTTGAAAATAGGACAAATGTCTTTATCCCAACTGATCTGTCAAAGCTCGGGTGACTGAGATTCTTGTGTAGAGTTAAAGCATCACTAGTCTTTCCCAACTCTCTTTATTTTTTCATGTGGATTTTTTTTTTTTTTTAATTCTTAAGGAAAGGTGCAGGCAGGAATGAAGGCAAGTAGGCAGGCAGGCAGGAAGGCAGAGGAGGAAGAAACAGTTTAATTTTTATTTACTTGTTCACAGTGGTTGCTTCCCCCGCTTCCCTACCTAGGGCTATGCGATCTGCGTTCCTTCGGAGGTGACTGACGTAACCACTATTCCCCCAGGGCATGCCTTTCATGTGGGTTTGAATTCTTCTCTAGTGTTCTTTTATTTCAGTGTGAAGGACTCCATTCACTCTGTTGTAGGATATGTTGACTAGCAATGAGCTGTCAGTTTTGTTTACCAGGGAATGTCTTCAGTCATACCTTCTGCTTTCAAAAGCATTTTATGAAGGTGTCTAGCCATCCTTGCTTGCTTGTGCAGAACCCCCAGGAGTGATAACGTAGGAGAGTCTCAGGTCTTTCCTGAACATGTGTACAGCCCTATGTATGTGTATGACCTTCTAAAGATTTCCAGGAATATGCTGGAGCTTTTCACCAAGGTCTGTGGACATCTCCTTCCCCAACTTTTCCTTTTAAACTTAATGGTTAGCCTCTTGTTTGTTTGAACTATGAGTCAGCACCCAGGTATCCAAGATGTTAAAACAATCATCTCTAATTGTTTTTGACAAATTAATTCCCAGCTCACCCTCCCAAAGAGTCTAGTTGTGCTGAATGAGCTTGGAGTCCACACTAAGAGTTTGTCCCTGCAAATTTATTTGTTGACAATGAAACCCTAGTGTGATGGTGCTTATAAGTAGGGCCTTTGGGAGATGATTCGTCCATGAGAGCAGAGTCTTCATGAGTGGATTAGTGCTCATATAGGAATGATGGAGGGGAAGCTGCACCTTCCTCCTGTGTGAGGAAACAGCGAGAAGATGGGGTCTGTAAACCAGGGTGCTGGTGCCTCCGTCCTGGTCTGCCCCACCCCCAGCCGGAACCCTCAGTTGTCCCATCGACGGCAGCTCTGATATAGCGGCTGGACTGGCCTAAGCATTAAATAAAGACAGCTTTGCCAGTATAACCTTCCAGGGAGCTACCACAGAGGCTAAACAATAAAAAATTCTCTTTCGTGGGGCATTGAAGGAATTCCAGTCCTATTCCTTTTCTCTAGTGCCCACCAGCTTGTTGATCTTCACGTGACGTAGAGCCATTGTTTCTAAGACTGTCACCAACTGGGAATAGGCAAGTTGAAACTGCCACAAAGCTCCGTTCTTCCTGAGATAGAGCTGTTTTTCTCAACTCAACGCTCTTCAGATTATTGCAAGTCATGGGTTCATGCCAGAGCTCTGAAAAGTTGACTCTGATGTTTGCTTTTTCAATATCAACTTTCTTATCTCTTACCCAGGAGGGGATTTTAGAGGTTTTTGCATTGCCCTTGTCACTGCTGTCATCTGTGAAGTCCCTCTTTGATTTTTATTTTTATCAAATGAGATGAATGTCTAAAAATATTAAACACGTACCCATTAGAGGCTGGTATAAGGGATTTCACCCTTTTTTATTCCCTATTATGTACAGTTTATGCTGGTTGTGCGCAGAGGATATGCGTGTGGTAGCTTTATGTTATGCTGATGGTGGGTAGTCGTGTCAAAAGCAGATCAGCAGCAAACCAATGTAATGACAACAGCAAATATCGGGGAAAGGCTGAAATCAAGTATGACAAGTCCGTTGACTTAAAAAAAATAGTTTTATTTCTTTTGTTTACGTTGCTTTCTGCATTTTAGGATACTGAAATCACACCTCGTTCTGTGCTCTTCACACCATCCCCACCACCAGGGTTCTTTCTTTCTTTCTTTTTTTTTTTTTTTTTTTTTTTTTTTTTTTTTTTTTTTTTTTTTTAATATTTTATTATTATTTCTTTAGTTTACAAAGTCATACCCATTTTAAGATGTTGAACCCACTTCTCACTCTGGGTGTTTCACATCACACTTGCCCGAGTCCCAGGCCCCTTCAGCACCACCCGCTTCCTCATTCCTTCCCTCCCTCCCACCCACCACGCCCCACCCCACAGCCAGTCTTGCATCCTGTGACTTTTGTTGAAATGTGTCTGTTCTGTTTTCTTATATTCCACATGCAAGTAAATCATTGTTGCTTCTCTTTTTCTTTCTGGCTTAGTTCACTGAATGTAATCATCTCCAGTTCCATGCAGTTTGTTGCAGAACGCACGGTTCCGTCTTTTTAAACAGCTGCATAGAATTCCACTGCGTGTATCTACCACAGCTTCTTTATCCATCATCCGTGGACGGGCACTTGCATTGTTTCCATGTCTTGGCTGTTGTGAGCTGTGCTGCTATGGGCATAACGAGTAAGTCTGTGGACTTTAAAACATGGGACTGTATATAGTTGTGCTCATGAATAGGACACTGGTGTCAGCACCAGGCATCCTGAGGGTTCCAGGTCCCAGGTCTCCTGCAGATAAGCTGCAGCATAAATCTGCTGTCATGTGACAAGGATTCAGTCCAAAGCAGCCATCATCAGTAGAAAGGAAACTTAATACTATCTGTTGTTATTGTATCATTAAATGCCATGTCTTGTGGGGTCACATTGAGCATACTTTCCCAAAAATAAGTTAAAAAATGCAGAGATGCTTGTAAGTTTTGCTTGTCCATATGTGTGTAGATTTCTGAAAGTTCATGTTGGGCTGTTAATTAAATGGAAAACAACATTTTCTGAATGCACTCTTCCTGCATGTGAACATAGGAGTGTTGGGTGGATAGAGAGGACTGGGTGATGAGTGAATGAGACTGCAAATGAGTGCAGATATCCCTGCAAATGGGACGGAGGATGGGACCCCAGAACTTCAAGCTAAATTATCAAGAGGAACAGGCAGGGAAATCAAGGACATGGAAGAGGGGTGAGGAGGGTGAGAGGATGTTGTTGATCATTGATGATATGTAGGAGGGCAGAGAAGATAAACTCCTGAAGAATTTGGTGACGCATTATGACAATCAGAAGCAAAGCTGGAAGGTTTCAAGATTCCTGGTGGAAGGGAGGACGTGGAATTGCTTGTATATCTGGCTTCAGCACTGAACTTACACTTATTTCGCCTCCCAATTTAAATTGAACTTTTCCTCTCCTTTAGAGATGGCAGTCACCATAGCAAAATGATTGTAAACATATGGTGTGTGTTAATGTGATCATTCGCCTCCTCATTATGGATTTAGTGTGACCATTAACATCTAATTGCCTAATTTCCCAATAACCATTGAAAAATTAGAGCTGCATCATTGCCACCTTCCTACTCCCCATAATAATTTTGTCATTCCTAGAACCATTTAATCTTTGCAAAATGATGCAAAGAGTGATATGATTTTGTGTGTGTGTGTGTGAATTATGTGTGTTAAAAAAAAAAAAAAAGAACCCGCATTGTTCACAATCTTTTACATGAAAAATAAATTACAGTTCTGTCTAATTTTTAGTCTTTTTGTCTTGGATGAGATTAATGTTTATTTTCTCTTTGTGTAGATAGGTCAATATCAAAGCCTTAAAAAAATGATCATCTACATGTTTCTGGTAAAGTACCCAAATCTTTGTCTGCTTTGTTTAAATTGCTTCCATAAATCACCAAGAATAAATTTTTCTGTGCGCACAGGCGTAATTCATTATTCAGTGGGAGTAAGTGCGTAGAACGAACATCAGCCCCACCTCAGCCTTTGTTAAGAGAGAAGGACCTGTGCAGACCTCCAGCTGAAATGAGGGGCCCTGGGGTGCTTCTCCAGGCTCAGCCCCCCAGCCACTGATACCCCAGCCGCAGGAATGAGGGCACCGAACAACCTGTGCTCTCTGTCATTGGAGAATCTCAGTTCTCCAAGGAGCTTTTGGAAACCTAATTCATCAGTCTTCTTTTCCCCAAAGTTCCCTTTAGGCAAGAAAACAGAAGCTCAAAGAAGGGAAACAGGTTACCTAAGATGATGAAACTAGTTTGTCCGCACCACGGCTCCAGCAGTAATCTGCTTCCTGACGTGGAGTGTCTTCCATTGCCTGGAAGGATTTCTGATCGCTCACTCTGGGGGCGGTTCGCCTGTGGCAGCTTCTTTGCCACCGTCCAGGCAGCGGGTACCCGAGTGCGGTGACCCCATCCGGCACGCTCTGTAGAACCTGTAATTCCTTTCCTCCCGCGCTCGTCTCCTGTTTCTTAGCCTCTCTCTGAATGTGCGTGATTTGTTAAAACCCAGACCCGAAGAAATTCTTATCTGTTTCCTATTATTATTTATCTATTTTTTAAAGAGTGATAATGAAGGAAGGGAGAGGAGGTAGGAAGAAGCATTTTTGTTTTATTTTGGTTTCTGGGTCGTGAATCTGCATCCTTGGGCTTTACATGGTTTATACCTCAGAAGGCATAAGGGCACACCCTTATTTTAAGTTTTTATTAATTTATCTTCTCTAGAAGTAGCCTTTGAATTGTCTAGAATTTCTTCTGTTAACCTACTTCATTAAAAACTTTTTTTTTAAAGAAAATGTGCAGGTAGGAATGAAGGCAAGTAGATAGGCAGACAGGCACAGAGAGAGGAGAAGGGAGCCTCTTTTATTTTATTTTTATTTAGTTTACACTGTTTGTTTCCCTCCTGGGCCTGAGGACAGGAACCCACAGGTATGTGGTTTGCTCCTTTGGAAGCGACTGATCCAACCGCTGCTCCCCCAGGGCACGCCTGCAATTTTTTGTCTTGAAGTAACATTCCATGATGACATTAGATGGGTTTCAGGTGTGCATCTTATAATTCAACATCTGTGTATATACCACGCTAGGCTCACCACTCAGTCTGTTCCATTTTACATTGCGAAAAGTGGACGTCCTGGAAAGCAGTCTTCCCCAGTCTGTAAACTATAATATCGAGACTCAAAAATGAATGTCAACTAAGAGCCTGATTCCTATAGTGTGTTTAAATCACTGCAGAGTTTTTAGAAGGAAATCTATGCTCAATGTTTTTTAGGATTTGTAGGCATTTAAGCAACTTCATTAAATTGTTAGTGTGAGACTTTCAAGCAAAAGGGTTATTTGAACAGGTGATAAGGGCCACCAAGCATGTCAGCCTGTTACCTGATGGGAGTGCAAGCACATTTCTGGGAAAGCAGCTAAAAGTAGCCTTGACTTAATCTGTTGTCGTATGTATCGACTCATTGTTTATAGGTCTGGGGATGTCTGGTGGTTTAGGAGGTTGATTTTAATGAAAAGAATGTAATATGAATAAATTAATTCATGTTTATTATTCAGAGTAGGTGCTTTGGTTTTAATTTAATCGTGTAGGCAGCTGTTTTATACCTGTCTTATTTTTCCTTCTATTTTTGTCTCTTAGGTTGTAGGATGTAAGAGGGAGGAAGGAAAAGTCCTGAGATCAAACACAATTTCTAGGTAGTCACTCTCTTTCCTGTGAATTTATTGTTAATCCTCTTACTCATAATCTCTTCAATTGAATATATAACACTATTCTCCTAGTTGAGAATGCCAAATATCATTTCAAAGTGATTAAAAAAAACCCTGGTGATAAAAAATTTTGCCAATAGCATTCTCATGACTTATTTTCTTGGGTAACTTCCGAAAGATGAAGAAGCAAATAATATGTGGACATTTACTATTAAGTATTTAGAGACTTGAATAATTTGAGATTAATGTTTATAAAACTTTTATGGGTAATATAGCTAGCATTTAATGAAAATATCTCATTATGTTAATACTATTAGATTGACTGATATAATAGTAAAATGTAAATTATAATTTTTCTCATTGATCCTTGACAAGTTTTAATATGAAACCATGATTGATGGATATTTGTAGACTTTGGAATTGTTCCAATATGAGATTTAATAGAGGCTTTGGAACATTTTGGCAGTGAGAACCTCAGTTAATTGTGCTCTGAAACTCTTTTTCTTACTTAATAAATGACAACAGTAATTCCTGTCTTGTCTGATTTTTTAAAGTATTAATGATACAATGTAGAAGTGTCTAGCAAGATAGGGTGAGTATAGGGATGATAACCATGAATAATAATAGAGTATCAACTATAAGGAAAAAGTTAAAGATAATATGAAACAATTACTATTTGCCTTTCGAAATATGTCTTCTGTTTTTAAAATATCCAGGTATTTTATTTGTCATTTCTCAGTAGAAACCTAGGTATTTAAGGAAGGGTTGCTTCAAATTCTAGGAATTAAAATGAGGCAGGAGATGAAGTGGAATTCAAACTGAAGGCCAAATGAGAATTTCCTAAAATCTTTGTAAAAATCTCAGCGTTAATAAGGTGACTTGATTTCAGTGCTTGAGAGGCGAATGCATATTTCATTCGTGTTAAGTATTTCCCATCTCAGAGCCAGAAGGAAAACACTGTAATTGCAGAGTCCATGGTTAGCCAGGTGCTTAGAGATTCTGTCCTAGCACTTTTCTACTCTTTTGGCCAGCAGTCGATAGCAAATAGATGATTCAGGAGGACAGACAGACAGACAGTCCATTTTGGCATTGACACAATTGCTGCCCCTTTAATAGTGCATCGGGGTGGGACAGTGTTAGCTACCTATGTATTTACAAAAACGGACGGACGAGGACCAAGGTCACATCCACAGTTCACAGCCCTTTGCATAAAGATGCAGCTGCTTGCCCTAAATTGATTTTGTGACTCCTTCCTCTCTGGCTTTGCGCCGGAAGCCTTTGATGAGGGAGGACCCGTGGATGCTTATGGGAAATCTTTGCTTATGTACCCACGCTCTCGTTCTCAATGCCAGTGCCAGTAAATAGTGTCAGTCACAGAGCCTCTGTCCCCCTTCTCCCACCCATTGGCAGCAGACGGTCAAGCAGAGGAAGATTCCGGAAAGAGATCAGATCTGTGCTTCAGAGTAGAGTGTGGGGTGGCGGCCGTCACACAGCCCTGGAGGAGTCTCTCAGGCAGCAGGTGCAGGCAGACCTGGTCTGTCTGTCTGTCTGGGCGCTGCCCACACATCACGCGTGTTGCTGAGAGCTCGGCCAGCTTTTCATCTGCGTGGCCGAGGAAGAAGGATCCTTAGTTCGACTTCCGCCTTTTCCCTTCTTAACAGATGGTCTTTCCTGACTGTTGCGTGTTTAGCTGACGGCTACAATGTTACCCTCGGCGTCCTTTTCACCCAATCAAGCCTTGGGCCTGCCTGTCCCTCCCGCACACACTCTGGCCATTGCCCAGAGTCACGAAGACAGTCATGCAGCCAGTGATGACATGTTGGGCAACAGCAGCCGGCATGGACGACGATGGTCCCAGAAGGCTAGACCGTGTAGGCTGGGTGGGTTGTCCTTTCCCTTCTGGGTTTGAGCTTCTGCTCTGGGACGTCAGCATGACCACAAAGGTGCCTGGTGATGCATTTGGTAGAACACCTGCCCTTGCATGTGTTAGGGACACATGACAGCAGATGCATCTTGATTTAGATTTAGTTCTGAAATCTCCCTGCCTCCCCACCCTTCCTGTCTGTGCACTTCTTAGATAAGAGCCCTGCGAAGTTTATCAAAACCCTGCTCATTTTAGTTTGAATTGGCCAATCCAACCTTATCCCTGGGGCCCTAAAGTATTTCATGTGTGCATCTTACTATAGGATGCTCTCTGCCTCCTGCCCTGCCCTCCCCGTGTGTCCCCTCAAGCATGTGAGATCACTTCTCCAGGACCTGCGAGGCATCTGTGGCTCTATTTCATATCCTTGGGGTCTTTTGTGGAGCCTGGAGACTCACCATCTGAGTCTCCAAGGCTCTACTTAACAGAGTCACAGTGCTGATGAATCCTAAATGTACTACAGTACTTTTCCAAGGGACCCCTAACAGACCAGAGATAGCGCAGCCCAGGAGCTGTTTACGATCCCTGCGTCCGGGATCAGAGCATAGACTGTGGTCCTCAGGTAGCAGGACCCTGAATGTTCGGTGTTAGCTCATCTGCAAAGCTTCTGGCTTTCTTTCCAAGTCTCCCCCCACCCACTCCGTGGCTGTGGGTACACACTCCCATCCACCTCACCCCTAGACTCATACCTCCAAGAGGCATTTGCCTGCAAAACAATCATCTCTGCCTCCTCAGCTACTCCTGCCTCCTCGCCTCCAGCCATGTCTCCATCACTTTCTAGGATCCCTCTGCTCTGAGCAGCCCTCTGTTTAAGGGCCAAGTTTGCCTTGGATGCTGCCACATCTCTGTGCTCTTCTAACACCTCATACCTGTGACTAGGAAGCTTCCATTTCCCTCACTTTGATGACACCATCTTTGGTGTTTGTTTCTAGATGGGATTTGAGTTTTGTTGCAAACTCCAGGTTTCGTGGCATTATTAAAGATATGTCTTCTCTTTCTCCTGAGGATTTCTTTCCTTTTCATATATATACACATACGTATGTAAATATATTGCACATATATATGTACATATAAATATGTGTGTATATATAATTTAGTGTTTTTGAAGGAAAGGTGTAGGCAGGGATGAAGGCGAGCAGAGGCAGGCAGGGAAAGAAGGAAAGAAGCATTTCGAGTATGTTGTTTATTTTATTTTGCTGTTCATTTTGGTTGTTGCCTCGGCCTCGGGTCTCGAACCCCAGTCTTTGGGGTGTATGTGGACTGAGCCTGACACACTTACTCTGAAGACACCAGGGTGTCCCTCCTTTTCATTATTTGTGGGGCGGGGGACTTCATCCTACACAGAGGGGCTTCAAGGTCATCTTGCCAGGTGGAACTGGAATATAAACATTGCTCTTGAAAGTCCCCACAGCTCGCTCAGCAGTGCTCAGTGGACACAAGTCCCTGCAGGGCCACCGCTCCCTGCGACACTGAGCCAGTCATCTCTTTTACTGAGCATCAGACGAGTGTTGGCTGGTGCTTTGCCACCACGCCATACGAATAACGTGTATATTTAATGCTGGCATCGTGCTCCGTGAGCTGAGATATTCACGGTATCGGCGGCAGATGGTTGACTGAAGAAATGGCAGATTCTGTGGCTGGGGTCACACTCACGCTGTGGCACATGTTCCTTGGGAGGAATGGAGAGCCAGTCGCTAATACTTGCCTTGTTCTCGTCTTTTCCTCAAGCAGCTGCACTTGAATTTGTATGAGTCGGGTCCAAATGGCGACATTCTGCTGATATTTTGCACAGCCTGAGCCTTCCCTTCAGCATTTCACATGCCCGTCCAGGGCAGGAGGTGCCAGTGGTAGGAATGTGGCGCCTTCCATTGAGTGGTACTGAGCATCAAGTTACAGCGCCCAGTGTCTTCTGTGGCGATCCCACTGGGTTTGCTGTGAATGCTGTACCGTTTGTCCCATTTCCCAGGTATAGATGGATGTATGTACATTAAAGTATCTTTCAGTCTTCAACAAAACGAAACCAAAAAAACCAAGCAACAGACATCACTCACTCACTTCTACCCCACTGTGTATGTGTTTGTGTGTTTATACGGATGTGTTTTATATGCAGCGGGCTTACGGAATGTAACATTTTAAAGCGGTAGAAACATTTAGGAAGTTAAGAGGTAATAAACATGTTTTTTAAATCTTTGCAATGAAATGACTGAAGATTGGAAGTTTAACAGATTTTTTTCCAAGCCATATAATAGCTAGTTCGATTTTGTATTCTGAGCCACATTGCTTTTTAGTCTTTGCAAGACTATCCTTTGTTTCTAGCATCTATTTTCTGGTTTTCTACCTTTCTCAAGAGCTAGAGCTTCTGGTAATATTGCAAACTACCAGGTATTATATAACACTACAGGTTTTCTGCAGAGCCTTGCTTTATGAGATTTTTTTTTTTTTTTTTGTTCTTTTAAAAAACCAAGTCTTTTTACGCTTTGGTTTATTTGGCTGTATGCGTTTTAGGTTATTGAAATCACACCTCAGTCTGTGTGCATCTCTCTCCACACTCCTCACCAGGGTTCTAGTGCCTTTACCACCACTGTATTCTCTCCGTCCTTCCTCACTCCTCTGAATGCCCTGGTGGCCACAGTCCTGTATCCTCTGAATCTGAGCTATGCCTGTTCATTTGTTGTGTTGCTTTATAGTCCACATGTGAGTGAAATCATCCTGTACGTCTTTTTCTTTCTGGCTTTTTTTTTTTTTTTTTTTTAAACACGATCCCCTCCAGCTTCATCCATTGTTGCAGAAGGCACAGTTTCATCTGTTTTAACAGCTGCAAAGAATTCCAGGGAGTATATCTACCACAGCTGCTTTAGCCAGTCATCTGTGGATGGGCATTTAGGTTGTTTCCATGTCTTGGCTACTGTGAACTGTGCTGCTATGAACATAGGGGTGCAGATATATTTTTTCTGTTTAGTGTCTTGTATTCTTTTGGTATCTGCCTAGAAATGGGATTGTTGGACTGAATGGTAGATCCATAGTTATTTTTAAGAAAATCTCCATACTTCTTCAAAAAAGTTGCACTATTTATATTCCCACTGACAGTGTAGAGTATTCCTTTTTTTTCACTCTCTCGCCAGTGCTTTTTGTTTCTAGTCGTTTTGTTGTTGGCCATTCTCACTGGTGTGAGGTGACATCACATGGTGCTTTTTATTTGTATTTCTCTGGTGGTGAATGATGCAGAGCATTTTTTCATGTATCTGTAGGCCATCTGTGTGTCTTCTTTAGTCTAGTCATCTCAATTGAATTGATTTTCATGATGACCTCTTCAAACATACTTTTCAAATTTTCCAGAATACTTTGATTTCTAATAGGCTCAGGCTTAAAAGTAGATAGCTCTTAATTGAATTGATTTTCAAATAATAGACATTTTCTAAATTTGATTAGCGAACCACCTCTAAGCCAAGAGCAAAATTTTATAATGCAATTTTTTATTATTATGTAAATTTTAGTTATTAACTTAAACTCTGTTTCTTTAAATACTTAAAAATGCATATTCACCTTTAAAAATAGCCATCAGGAGACCATTTAGTGCACTGTACCAATAGTGTATTAAATACCATAAATGAGAATGTGCCAGGAAGACATGTGTAATAAAATAGTATCAGAATCAACTTTGTAGAAATGGAATGTGTGAGACAGTGAAATTCATGAGACTTTAGCAGTTGGGTATGGGAAATTGATACTGGCTATAAATTCACAGGTACATAGATATCTGTGTGTGTGTAACACATACATACAGATGCGTGTGTGTATAGACATACACACACATGCATACCTATGTGTTATATATATTTAATGTATGAATGTATGCAGGTGTTTTTAGAACAATATGATCATAGAATAAACACTTAAGACCGTAGTATTTTCATAATAAAGGGAAAAACTGCTCAAAAAGTCTCAGCGGAGGTCAGAAAGATCATCCTGAATTAAAAAATTTGTATTGAGGCTGCATCCATTTGCAGCATTGGTGCTACCCTAAAATATAGCTTTTAGGTGTGCGGATTCATTCTTCATCAAATATATAGCACAGCACACGCACCACCAAATTTCCTAGAGTCCTCCACCACTGCCACTGTTGATTGGACCCCACTGCCTCCCGCTCTGGTGACCTCAGTTCTATTGTCAGAGTTCAAGACTGGGAAAACATCCTGACTTGAGAAGAACAGTGTTATGTCAGCTTTTGAAAGGAAGTCTCTCACCTTCTTTTCCATTATGTACTTAATACCAGTCACTCCTCTGGGAGCAGATGGTGGTCAAGTGCATGGTATATTTCTCTCTGTAATATAACAAGTCTTGGTGTGTGTGATCCTTGTTTGTAATTACTCACACAAATCTGCCAAGAAAAGGTGAAGATTCCTTGATATATTCTCCTGCCATGCCCTGGCTCATTAATGTAAGGTTTTTTCTGGGCTCCGCGAGGAGAAAATTTCAATCAGACAGAAAGCAGAATAGTCAGGGCTTTATTGGACTTTGCGCTCCCGGGCGAAACTCCCAAGTCCGCAAAACGGGCCTGGGGAAGTCACGCGCAGAACAAAGGGGGACCGGCTCTTTAAGCAGAGGAATTTCGCGGGCTTCCCATATCAGGATTGGGGATTGGCCCTGTGAATCCAGGTGTGGGGGTCGCATCCCTTATTCTGATGTCATCCACCTTTTTCCGGGGCTTGGCCGCCGGGCATGCCCGCTGTCCCGTCTTTCTGAGCCAGCCTAACAATTAACAGCACTGGTTTGTTTTTTTTTTTAATGATGGTGGAAACCTAGCATTTTCTATCAGAGAACACTGTACTTCCTCCCACATCTTTCCAAGATTCTACAGTTCTGCTTGGATCTTTCCCCTCAGCATCATAATGGTTTGCCCTCTGAACCTCGGTCACTCTGCAAAAAACATGATGCTCTTTCTTTTTTGTGGACAAAAGTTCAGCTTTCAAGGAACGCGTAGGAGAGGTTAAAAAAATACAGAAAAAGATCTGTAATGGTTACGTTAAATGTAATCAGCACAACAGTATCCAGGCAGCCAAAGAGTAAGTAAAAATGTCTTTATTGAAGCAGTGAAAGAAAACTTCATGGCATATTTGTGATGACTCTTAAGGACTGCTTTAGATTTTATCCAAGGAGTGCACAATGGATGTGCAAGGAAGTGGGAATTCTGGTGGATAGAGACAGAGCTGCCAAGGGAATACGAAAAGGAGTTGGGAGCATAGACTCAAAATTAAGTCAGGTCCATATTGCTTTCCTGGGACTGGTTTTTCTCAACTGGGGCTTTACAAGAGAATGAAACCTTGCGTAAAATAGGATGATTATGTTCTTAATCCTCCCAAAGTTAGTACACACATAGCTTTGTCAAGATACATAGGAGGAAGTTAATTCATTACATATAATGGCATCCAGAGCACTTGCATTTAATTCTCTCTAGGAAACTCAATTGAGAAAGGTTGGTTGAGAATCTAGAGAGTGAGGAAACTGGAAAATATTTGAGTTGAAGTGTGACATGATGTAGATGTGCTTTGGAAAAATATAACGTGCTCTAGACAGTTTGAAGAATGTGAATTGAAAGACTATTGGAGTTTTAGTAACATGAAAAATAATGAAGGAAATGAAAATGTTAGTCAAAAGTGATGGATGCACAAGATTTATTAAAAGCAAATATATATTAGGTACCTACTGGATGTCAAGTATTGTGACTGCTGTGATGAACAAAAATAGACCTAGTCATTACTGTCTAATGGGGAATCAGAAATTAAGCAAATAAGTATAGATCCATGCAAATGCTTGACAGAGATAAATGCTGTGAAGGAAAGTTTCTCATAACAGTGACAGAAAGTCTACTAGAGTACGGTTTTATGTGCTTGAGTGATAATAAAATGATAGAATGAAGCATTCTTGTATATGGTGAGTTTGGAACTTGTCTCATGAGTGAAAGACCAGTGAATACTTTATTTGCCTACTCATTCATTTGTTCGTTTGTTCATTGCTTCCTCCCTCTGATCCCGGGTCTCAAATCCGGGTCCGTGGCATTCACGTGGTTTGCACCTTAGTCACTGATGCTCTGAGTGAATATTTTAAATCAGGAACTAAAATATGATAGCAGTCTCCCATCTCCCATTTCCGATCATGGGGTCTGTCTTTTAGTGTGATATGGAAGCATTATATTCCCTATAAATTATAATCTCATAGCCTATATCCAATGATCATTAAAAGCCACTCCTTTATGCCAATCCTTACTAAGGAAGGCTTTTGTGAAAATGGTAATGATTCTTGCCTAAGTGTATAGACACAAGTACGAACAGGATTCTCCCTGCTTGTGGGTTGTATCTGTATCGTTGCTGCCTGTTGTCTGCTTACTCTCCTTACATCCTGTTTACTGTAGCAAGGCGCCACTAGGGCATGCCTGGGCGAACTTCCTAAGTTGACCAGAAGCAAAACTACTGAGGGAACTCAAATAAAAATAAATGAACAGAAGCCAAATGGAAGAAAATAAAAAAAGGAAAAGTGTGGTTAGGAATGAAGGTGAGTAGACAGGCAGGAAGAGAGAGGTGGAAGAAACACTTTTTTTGTATGTAGTTGTTCACATTTGTTGTCCCCTCCCACACCCGACTGGCCCTGGGTCTTGAACCCGAGACCTTGGGATGTAGGTGGACCACTCCCAGGTGTGCTAGACTGCTAGGTGGCCAGGGCATACCGAAAAGAAAGTTATTTAGAAACAGTTTAAATGGTTATTATGAAATCTGCTATTGAACATATTTCCAGGAATATTAATTATTCTCCATTTATGTCCGGTGTGAGCATTTTTATTAAAATTTGCTCCCAAGATAAAAGTCTCATTAAAGAATTTTTGTGGTTTCTTAGTTTCTAAAATGGAGACTTCTATCCTGAGTTCCTAAAGGTCCAGGAATACGTTTGATGAGAAAGCATAGTTATATCTGCTTCCTTGAATTAGGGGTCCTATTTTCTTCCATTTTATTGATCCTATTGTATCTGTGAGCCCTTCAGTTCACTCCATCAGACAGAGAACTTCTAAGTTAAAAAGTCATTATGGTTAGTCAAAGATTTCCCACTTCTTAGTATCTAGTTTCTTGAGTGTCTATATAATACTCTTCGCTGACACCGCGGGGTAAGCACAGATGCTAGCCTGGCCTTGTCTTTATCGAGCAGACCGCAGCATTAGAAGCTTTATGGGAATGAAAGTCATTAAGAAGAACAATGAGCATTCCAATCTCATTCTTGCTCTTCATATTCCCTATTACAAAGAGTATCTTCTGGGAAGATTCAGCAAAGCAGCGTTGGAGTTTTTGAAAATGTGAAAGTCAAGCTAAAAGTGTGTAGGTAAATCTTGATCTCCAGTTGGGAAATAAACCATAATTTTAGCGTTAGTGGTTTAAAGTGTTGTACAATAAATGCCTATAAAAGTCTGGACTAACACGGAGGGATTTGGAAAAACAAATAGCTGAGCTGCTTCCAGGAAATCCCATTGAAAGTGATAAAACTGCTGAAGAAAGTGTAAACAAAAATCTGCAAAAGATTAAGATTTATATGGGACTCTGGGATTTAATTAGATCTGAGCACATGAAAGCTGTGTTAGCCCGTATGGTAGCTAAGAGCCAACTATACTTCATTGTTGTCCCATTAACTCCTTCAGGGACGTAAGCACAGGTGACCAAGGGTGCCTCCGCCAGTCCTATTGGACTGGGCTTATACGTAC